>JAGKTI010014718.1:0-21333 GCA_018397915.1 Birgus latro | reverse complement strand
ATGGCAAAAATACTTATACGAAAGATGTTAGGTCTCGTAGATGCAACAAAGGTGGTGATATATATGGGAAGTGATGGTTGATTTGGCAGCTGGTGATTCTATAAGGGAGTACAAAGGAGAGAACACATCAATAGACCCGTTGCTCCGTTTGAGGTCGCTTTGGGGGGTTATCCAAAAAAAATTTATCTGTTCTTTGGGACACCTGGTAGCGTGAGTGGTAGAGCACCCTGGTAGGATCACACTGTGGCCAAGGCGCTGTTGTTCGAGTCCTCGGGCGGTATTCGACTATGGTTAGGAAGCTTACTAACACCTCTTCCTTATTTCTGATTCTGCCCCGTTACTATATTCTTCTATGTTATTCATACAGTCTATGTCGATACTGAAAGGACATAAGAAGCAAACCAGGGGATTTTAATGAGTAATTTGGAGAATAAATCGTTAAGCATGAGGTGTTAGGGAGCCTCCTTACTCAACGAGAAAACAGATCGAAGAGGTGGCCTGAGGTATTTTCTATCATGTGGACGCTACCAGGGGCGTAGACCTGTCCCCTACCATTAAATGCGCTAGACTAACAGTAGCCTGGCCTCAGATTCTACACTGGGCAGCTGGCAAAATAGGATTTGACAGTTTTACCTTTAAGTTAAGGATAATGAAGCTAAAAGGCTTAACCCACTTATCAATCCCTCCAGCTGAAGCCCCCAGGAAAAAGGTGAACACGACCATCATTCAGTATTACAATGACATCAAAGGGAGTATGTTGATCAACCAGGAAAAGAGTCTCTACATTAGCGTCATGATTGTTTCACTGATACTTTCTGCACTCTATTTTATTCAGGGGGGAGATCTGTCAAACTGGAGGGGTTAGATATAGCCTTCATTAACCCCTTCATTAGCAGAGGTCAGTCTTCAGATTGTCCAATAGTAGCTTTATTAAATTAAATATGACATCATAGTCGTGTAAGTGTTCAGTGTACTGTGCCACGGTAACTTAACGTGGGAGCCTTACGTCTCTGACGGGGTAACCTGGGACTGGTTGTTGCAGGATTTACTAAGAAACACAATAGAAACCAACTCTAAACGCTGTATTATTCGCCATTAAACATGAATCAGATATGATTCTTTACCATCAGTTACCTCCTGATATCCCATAGACCAACTGATGATCAACCTGAGCACACAAAAGTATTTTGAGGAATATTTTATGGGAAACTTTTGAAAAGAGTGGAGACTGATTTTCTTCACGATTTTGTCTCGTTGTTTCTGTCAAAAGCATTCTTGACAATTTTCAGGAGACTAGTAAGATATGAATAAATGTTTTGAAAACCATGCCGTGAATCTTTGATGATAGAGTTGTAAACTGGTAATTGGTGGGGAGCAAGACCGATCTCCCGTTAGGGCAGGGAACAGGTTGTATATCCGAATATCTTTAAAGAATTGACTGTTCTTGTAAATAACCCACTGACACTACTTCCATCACGCCAGTCCTCCAGCCCTAGCATGTACTCAGTATGGACGTTACCAGGCAAGCAGGCAAGTGGTAACCTGTGAAAGTGTGTGGTCAATAATTGTTCTGCCTAGGAAGACTGATGATCATCAACAAACGGACTGCCTAGCATTTGCTCACAGCAAGATACATGATAAAAAAAAAAAATTGTCTTGGATAATGGTTTCCAACAACTTTCAGACGACTGATGTTAAGCTAATTGGACAGTAATTATTTGGTTGAGATATACTAATCATTTTTGTAAATGGACTTACGCTTGCTAGCTTCCACTCGTAAAGCACCATGGCATTCTTGAGCGCTATAGTGAATCATTACCTTGCCCAGACGGAGTCCGACGAGGTGTTGTTTTTGGGAGAATTTCTTTGTTTTTTTGTGTGTGTGTTTCTTTGAAAGCAACATTACGGAAAACGGCTTAATGAAATTACGTGAAACTTTCAGGATATGTGGGCACTGGTTCCCAAAGAAAGTGATAAAATTTTGGTGGTAATCAAGTGACCCTAAAAGGTCAAAATCAAGGTCAAGGATTTTCAGAGGGCTATAACTTGAAAAAGGTTGAAGATAGAGATATTTACTCTCAGGAACATACAGGAACTTGAAATATGGGATTTTATTTGGCACCGAGACCTTTGACCTTAAATGAACTTGAAAGGTCAAACTCAAGGTCACGTATGTACCATTCCCGTTATATGTATGTATCATCCCCGTTATGTGTATGTATATATGCCCCCTCCCCCACTATGTGCCCCCACTAAAACTGCTGACCTAATCAGCACTCCCAGGCTCGAACAACCAACCAGAAGCAGATGTACGCGTCAGTCTGTGGCTAACATTCATACAGGCAACATCCTGTCTCAGTGTCCCACAATTAAAGGCTGTAAATAGCTACTCCAGGACTTTCATTACATCATCAAGGGGCTATGGGCAACACGTATATTCAGGGGCCTATAACTCGAAACTGGTTGAAGATAGAGCTATTTACTATTATCAACATATAGGAAATCACATATGGGTATTAAATTGGTACCTTGACCTTTGATTGTAAGTGGCCTGAGAAGGTCAAACTCAAGGTCATGGATATTCAGGGGGCTGTAACTCGAAACTAGAAGATAGAGATATTTACTATTACCAAGATGTAGGAAGTCTCATATGGGCTTTCATTTGGCACCATGATCGTTGACCTTGAGTGACCTTGAAAGGTCAAATGCAAGATCACGGGTTTTCAGAGGGCATAACTTGAAAACATTTGCACCATTATCATAGAATACAGTTGTGCACTGACGCTAAATGGCACAAATAAGTCAGTATGTAATAGCAATAAAATAACTGCTGCCAGGCAAGGTTTGTTGTGCCAAGCACCACTTGTTTATTCTTTGCTTCCTTTAAAACTCGTGGGGATAATAATTACTCTATGCTATAGTTCTTGTGTAAGAAGGTGGTTGTGGGAATAGTTACCGTAGATCGTAGAAAAGGTGGGAAGATGCTGCTGGTTGTAGTAATGATGGGAGGCAACAGATGGCAGGAATTGATCGTTGTTTTATTACGCAGAAGCACTGGATATGGGAACAGACCATAATGATATTGATTATGGCTGCCAGGACTGTAGTGGTTGTCAGTACTGCTGGTTTGAAGATACTGTAGTGATAGTATTGGCAGTGGTGAGAGTAGGAACTAAAAAATAGCAAGTCCTCGTTAAAAAAATTAAAATTTAGAAAAGTTCTGATAAAACAAAACATGTATTGTTTCTTTTGACAGATATTTTAACAAGGGCGTCCAGGTCACAAAAGAACAGTGTACATAAAAACACCTCTCTCTCTCTCTCTCTCTCTCTCTCTCTCTCTCTCTCTCTTCTCGTACCTTCTCTTCTGCCTTTCTCTTATTCTCGCCTTCTCTTCCTGGCCCCCAGCGTGTCTCTTCTGCGTATCTCTCCCACAGGGAAAGAAAATATTTCCCGAGACAGTTCGCAGCCTGATTCGTAAAATATTAGAGTAGACATGTACCTACCTATCTCATTAGGGAGTGGCCGAGAGAGAGAGAGAGAGAGAGAGAGAGAGAGAGAGAGAGAGAGAGAGGATAAGCTAGGGGACAGGGGAGGACTCTTAGTAAAAACGAAAAAAGCTGCATTAAAGAAAATCTGAAAATTATGACTGGGAATATTAAGAGATATTGTAGGAAAAAAGAAACTGAAGGAAGACGAAAGAAGGAAGAACACGATTATTAGGTAAAAAGTATTAAGTATGAAAACCTGAAGTACGGATAAAAATTCCAGAGTAAGAGTAAATAGAAATAAAAGTAGAGCAACAGAGGTAAAGGTCTTGAGAAAGTATACACGTTACCCTGAACTCAAACAGAATATATAGGTAAAAGAGATTATTGGTGCGGCAATAATACTGATGTCACAAAATTGACCTGGAAACTAGTGTACCAGTTTCCTGTGTCGGTGATGTGGTGAATCATTCCACTACTGTCGATAAGCATATCTATTTTAAGTTAAATACCAGGCAATCTCATCTGAGTGAGAAAAATCTCAGCAAGCAAATTTTTCACGGGAACGGCCAAGACTGAACTAGTTAAATGCTAAACACTAACATTGCTTTACAGTATATATCGGTTGATGTCAGACGTTGTTATTCTGTTCAAGAGAAATCTAGGGCACCAAATGTGTCAAAAACTATAACAATTAACGTTTGGGCTGAGATTAAAGAACCTTACATTCTCTTCCAGAATCTGATGGTCGAGTTTATTTCCTAGAAACTCACCGCGGCCTTCAGTTGTTTCCTTTTATTTTTTGTCATCCTCATCACACGAAAATAATTTTTCGTAGTTAAAAACTATTAATTCGTTGAGTCCACAGATGTGTTTTATATAGTATGATGACTGTAGGCTTTTCTATTTTCATTAGCAGACATTTATCAAACTTGAGGAGTACGTAAAACTTTCGTTTACTCCTTCAAGAGAAGAGATCTTTTCCTGGTAAATAGTTTGTGAGTAGTAAGACTGAAATATAAAAGTTTTAGCAGTGGTGGTGTTTATTTATTTATTTATTTAATATAGTGAATGAAGGAAAGGGCTGTAACTTGTGGATTTTAATGTACATGATCTGATGAAACCAGCTTAACGCTTACGTAATACATCGTGCATGTGCAGTTTCTCTATGTTGAGGGTCTTGGGCGGATGGGCCACGTTGAGACCTTTCTCTCCGTCCGTTCGTTGTGCACCTTTTTTTTTTTTTTTTTTTTAGCTCTCTACCGCCTGCTCCTACGGACCGATCTACTGAACTTTCTCCCCCTGGCTGTGTGCTCTCGACTTAGTGGTCGACATGCTCACATCAACTGCAAAGGCACAGAGAAAAAAAAGCGAAAGAAAGAATGGAAAGATCAAGGTCATATAGTCACAGGCCTTGAAATCCAGTAATTCTTGACTTCGTCATAATTTTGATATTACCCCAGGAAATTAGCAAACGGTATAAATAAATAAATATGCTCCTCTGTCACTGACTCATTCGGAGGTGTGGTAAATGACAGGAAGGTGCAAGTTAGTCCATTATATCTAAAAAATGATATTGCACTTTAATACCTCCTGGTGAAAGGATCAATCAGACTAACAGAGTAATTGTAAAACACGAAATCAGCGCATAATAAAGAAGCAGCTGCACACGGCGAGTTCCATGCGACACTTCACCTTCGGAATCCTAACATAGCAATAGGCAGCTAGTATTACAGACTAGTGTCTCCACATGACCAAACCACCTCAGTGTATTTCTCTTAACTCTTTCTATCACATTCACATCCACACCACAATGCTCCTTCACTTCTTCATTTGTCAGTCTGTCTCTTCATGTAACTCCACATGCTCTTCTCAAATAACTCATTTCCACTGTTCTCACTCTTGACCTGTGTCCTTCCAACAAGGCCCAAGCTTTTCATCCACACGTTAGAGTTAGTATCACAATATTAACATGCAGTGACTTTTTTACTTCCATGCTCATTTCCCCATTTCTGATCACTGCTTTCAAAGAACCAGCAACCTTCCTTCCCTGTTCTACCCTTTCAAGCACCACATCCTCCAAACTTCCATCCTTACTCATCACATCACCCAAGTACTTAAATGCACTCACATTGTCCATTTCCTCGTCCTCTAACCTCACTGTGCATTCAGTGACTTCATTTCTGTCGAAGACCATAACTTTACTCTTCCCTACATTCACCTTTAGTTTCCATTTCATACACACTCTCCCAGACTCATTCACCAAACCATGCCATAACTTTATTCTTCCCTACATTCACCTTTAGTTTCCATTTCATACACACTCTTCCAGACTCATTCACCAAACCATGCAGTGCCCTGTCATCTTCACTTAACAATACAGTATCATCTGCGAACAACAGAACCGGAAGTTTCCTAACGTTGCCCTGTCTCATCAGGGCCGTTTCAACATCCATTGGCCTACCTTGTATCTCTTTTATAAGTCCATCCATATACAGATTGAACACCCGTGGAGACATGAAATATCCCTGTTTTAGTCCAACATTCAGATAGGATAATTCGCCAAATTCATCATCCACACGCACTGCAGCCTGAGCACCCTCATACATACTCTTCACGGTATTCAACAGCTTCCCATTTGCTACATATTTTCTTAATATTTTCCACATTCCTTGTTTATCCACTCTGTCATATGCCTTCTCCAAATCCATGAAGGCCACATACAACTTCTATCCCGTCTCTAGAATGTTTTCCACCAAAGACCTAAGGATGAATATCTGATTAACACAACCGTATCCCTCCTTAGCCCTTTCTAAAACCTCTCTCTTCTTCTACAACTAATTCCTCTGTTATTTCCCTAACTCTGTCAGTAAATATACAGCCACATACCTTTCCTATTAAACAAGGAAGACAAATGCCCCAGTGATTACCACACACTTCTTCCCCTTTTCCTTTGTACAGCTGAAAAATTATACTAGTCTTCCAATCCATAGGAACTATACATACTTTCCAGGCAAATGTGCACATCTTCCATATCCATTCTACCACTTTCTCTCCTCCATGCTTTTGCACTGCACCACACAATTAATTTCTGAGGCTTCCCCATTTTGTCTGTCTTCATTACTTCCAGTATCTCCATCCTACTGATCTCTTCCTCCCTTCTCACCCCTCTCCCTCTCCCAGCCTTTCCCCAGCTACTTATACTCGCATTAGTTTCATTCTTAATGTTTAACAATTTTTAAAACTATTTTCTCCATGTGCTCACTTTTTCTACCTTCTCTACTATAAGTCTTTCATTTTTATCTTTCACTTCACTACTAACTTCTTTATTACTCTAAGTGCCTTTACCCCCTTCCAGATAATTTTCTTACATTCCCTCGACTTTACACTCAAATTCCTTCCAAATTTCTCATCCAATCTTTTTTACTCTCTCTTACCAACCTTTTCACCTCTCTCTTCCTCTCTACATATAAATCCGTCTTCCGTCTCTCAGCTTCCCACCCATTCACTATATGCTTTCTTCCTTTGCACCACTTGTCTCACCTCTTCATTCCACCATGCTGTTCCTTGCACCCCCTTTCGTCTTCTCTTCACCCCACACACAATCTCACATACTGCAAAGGTTTCTTCTGTGAATAAATTATCTTGCACACACCTTCCATCTCTCCCATATGCTCCATATCATATTTTCCCAATCGCACCTCCACTTCTCTGTTATATTCTGCCATTTTTCCAGCTTCTTGCAACCTTTTTACCCTCCTTGTATGGATTATTTCCTCCTGTCTTTCTTTCCTTCTAATCATCCATCGCATTTGTACCTTGACTTTCACCACCACCAAGTGGTGGTCCTAAAGTCCATTTCTTCAACTTCTGTATTCTCTTGCATTCATTACATATCTTCTCATTCTCTCATCCACATACACAGATTCAGTAATTGCCTTCCGTTCACCACCCAGCCTTCTCATCACTCACTATTCATAATTGTGGATCATTTTGTGCCTAAAGAGGTTACTGGCTATCAACATCCTCGTTCCCCACAAATGTTCACTAGTGCACTGCCAGTCTCATCACCTCTGCAGGAACACCTCACTCACCAACTACTACAACCTCCTTCACATTCCCTACTTTTCCATTCATGTCTCCCATCAAGAACACTCTCACTTTTCCCTCAAACTTTATCGTGCACACTTCCATATGTATCTAGAACTCTTCTTTCTCTCTTCTCACACGGACTTTTGTTGGCACATATACACATGCAGTCGCCCACGTCTGTATTCCTACTTTCAGTCTTAACCACACAATCCATAAACCAATTGATCCATACTCTATATTCCTCTTCCATCTCTCACACAGCAATACATTCACCTTCTTTTGCCCTCTTATATTCACCTACTCCCGCACACATACCCCATCCATACTCCCACTCTCTCACACTCTCACCTCACCATTTTGTCTTGGTCCATGCACATATGTTCACCTTGGCACTCTCAAGCACGTGGTCAATCTCTCTCTCTCTTTCACCTCATCATTCGCATCCCTTACATTCCACGTTGAAATCCATACCATGTCCTTTGTGCTGCCCTTGATCGTCACCTGTTGGTCTGTCCTAGTCCGAGGCTCATCCTGCCCTTTTTGTTAGTGGTGCTTTCTTTCTTGTATTCTTGTATTTTTTTTCTTGTTTAATTGTGGCAGGCACTTCTACCCTTCAATGACCAGCCTATGACCTAGTTGTGTCCGCAAGGTTTTGGTTGTCAGGCAACTGCTCGTTGCCTATCAACGGCCGAAAACCCACTTTATTCGTATTTTTCACTTTCTGAGCGGTAGAAGGATTACTAATGGGTGAAGAAAGCTCTGACTTCTTTAGACATGACCTTCGGGCCATTCCCTATCGGAAGTGTGCCATCCATTTTTCCCCTCTCTCCTCTAGTTTTTGAATAGCAACCCTGCAAGAATTGGCCTCAGTGTCCCTGGCAACCAGTACCGGTTTTCAAAAATGCTTCCGTAGTTCCCCAGCAGCTCGATGGAATTGAATGAAAGCTTGCATGCTGATAGACACTGATTAGTACTACAACTTTCTATTGTACACTATGTGCTACATTGGCCAGGTCAGGGGTCAAAGATCATCAAATGCAAAAACCGTGAAAATAGCTAAAATCAATCTATGTTTGTGCGAAATGCTAGGGCTTCGAAGATTATTAAGCAAGGCCATGATTCTTGGGTGGAAAGTTGCAAAAGAGTACCTCCATACAAAAATGAACATTTAGTGTCGATACTCACTTCCAGTCGCTGGCAGTGGCACCTAGTAGTTGTACCTCTGGTGGGCCATTCCATGAATTTCAAGTTTCCTTGCTCCACGGTGGGTCGATGGAATTGGATGGATCTTTGCGTGCTTATTGACGTTAATAGTACTACAAGTGTGTTTCGTACATGCATGACCTATGGCCGCCAGGCAGGGTTCAAAAGTCATCAAGTGCATAAAATATGAAAAGCGCTAAAATTTCGACCTTACTCACGCGAAATGCGAAGGCTTTGGAGATTATTAAGCCAGGGCCATGATTCTCGGGTGGAATGTTGCACTGGAGTACCTCCATATGGAAATGACTTTTAGTGTCGAAGCTCACTTCCGGTCGCTGACAAAGCCTGGTTTGTTTAGAGTTGGCCATTGTCGTCTACCGGCTAGTGTGTGCTTTTTATTTAGTTGTTTTAAAGGGAGGGACACTAATCCTTCGCCATCCCACTTGTTTACACGCTGGGAACGCGTATTTGTTGGTTATATCCAGTGTATTAAAAGATTTCGAGGTTTGCAAGAAATCTTTTGGCTTGTCACTCAAAATAGAATTTTCCAGGAACAGAATATCACTACATGAGTGTGTGGATGATGGGCGCCCCCATCGACTAACGTCAGGCTATTTTATTCAGCGGATATTCACTCATAGGATCCCAGGAGTGTTCAACTGGATCACCAAAGCTTTCATGCTCGGGTATCTCTAGCATTTCATTCCATCTAACGCCAGACAATTACATTCAATTGTGAGCCATAACATGTTAAAAATTGTGTACTCCATGAACACAGAGTATTTCACGATAGAAATATAATTAATGTAACTGAAAACATTAGACTAATATACAGATATGCGAATTTAGTTAATGATTCCTGTATTAGATAAGTTAAGCGGACGTAATTTGATACAGGTAATTAAATTATTATTGATGCAAAATTACTCAGCTTGCATAACTAGGTGGGTCAAAAGCATCAGTATTTGAATAATCACATGAATTATTAGAACATTCGAATTATTTCATTACGAGTTGTCCATCTTCAGCTTAACCCTTCAGTCCAATGACGTATTTTAATTTTTTTTTTTTTGCTGCTTGATGATTTTATCCTACTTAGGAAAGGCCTCCCTTGTTGAAGGAGTTAGTGAAGGCTGTATCTTCTGTTTCCAGTTCGAAAATGCTCTTCTGTTCTGCATTAAATCATCTGAAGGTAGCAAGAATAGAACAGTAAAACACGTTACTGGACTGAAGGGACTCAAATAGTGTGATGGTAGAAGTATTACAAGAGAAAAATAGTGATCGGATTGAAATGGATGATGGAGGATTTTACTAATCTTTATGCAGAATTTCGCACCTTCATTATGAGGATGCAAGCGCTTCCTACCTGTCTTCAGAGGATTTTAATAAAAGGAGAGACTGTTCTGGCTGGAGAGGATAGTTTTCATCGCGTCCTTTAATACGTGAAATCATTCATAAATTTAAACAAATATCTGACGAGAGCAAGAATAAACAACAAAAATGTGTCATCGGACTGAAGCGGTTCATCGTTTTGAGGTAGCCACAATAAAATCTGAACGGTTTCATTGTATTGAAAGGGTTAGTAAATGCTGTAATTAGAGAGGAAGAATACCAGAAGTAAATAAATCTCCACACAACGAGAATGACAAAACATGAAGCTGTTATTTGCCATCCTTAGGACAGTGTTGGAGTATCATTCATTCATCCATAAAAGATCATGGAAAATGTTACAGTGCTTGGAAAAAATCGGTATGAAATACATTGCTTCAAAATATTGATAGCTTTACGGTGCACTGTAATTTCAAACTGTGTTTTTCAGCTCACTTTATTTCTTCCTGAGGTAGTGACAAAAATAATTTTCGACACTGAGACTGTTTAATCAGTATATGTACTGCAGCTATTCTGTGGACACTACTTCTGCAGAGGGATTGCCGTTTATTACTGTCTGAAGCTTATAACCACTCTCTCAATTCGTGGCAGATCCTCGAACCATTTCTAAAAACACAGAAAGAAAGAAATTGTTTGTAAAATATCCCATCTTCCATGATTACATGTACCCAATAACACCTGATGCTTATCTCAAAGTTTTTTCGAAAAATCCTGCACAATTCATTTCCAGTCTTATACTGTCTATCTGGCTGTCGGTCTATAGCCAGACGCCTTAATCCCAAAAGGGGTGGCCACAAACAAATTACCACTTTGCCCTGTTCTCTGCCACCTGGTTGCCTCCAACTCACACCGAACCTCTCTCAAATATCTCTCCACTCCATTCCTCCATCTGATCCATAGTAGCCTATTCCCCTTCTCACTCATATGCATCTTCTATTCAGTTTCTCATCCTACATCCCCTACGAGACAGACAGGTAGATATAAGATAATACACACAAGAAATTCATGGAAATGACATTAAGATAATAACTCTCATAACTCAGGCTTTTAATGGATGATAAATACCGCCTTGTGTCAGTCAAAGTAAACTGAAAAATCGTCTTCCATGATTACGGAGTGAGAATAATGTTTTGAATAGTGATATTGTTCATATATTTGGTTCTTTCTTGTGAATATTAGAGTAGAAATAGATACAGATGCTTGGCTTAATTCAAAAAAAAAAGAAAAGAAAGCTAGCTAGACCAAATTTGCGAGCGAATATGTGACATTTTCCAGACTTTTGCTCTTATACGAAAAATACATATATCTGTTCGTATTTATAAATCATGAAGGGAACGATTTACTGAACAAACATTGTAGAGGACCCGTCCAAGTCAAACTTACTTCGAATCGCAACCGCGTTCGAAGCCGAATAGAACAAATGGCTGCCAGGGATGGTTGTTTTGGTGTCGGATGAATTTGCGCGGTCTTTAGGTGTTTGTTCGTCTGTCTTTTTACACATGTAGGACTCTGAAGTAATTTAAAAGGCCATACTCGAAAAATATGACAAAGATGTCTCTAGATTCCAGGCTCAGTTAATGTACTGCACATGCGACGTAATATTCAGGCTAATCGAACCAGGAATGAAGGCGTGAGGCCGTAGCAACGAGCGTTGTATTGAGAACAACAAAAGGAAACAGAGAAAGACAATATATTTCCTCTTCAGGAAATGTAAAAATATAATTATGAAAGTCACAAAATTCTGAAGGACACGAACAGCAACCGAAAACAATTTTTAAAAATCTGTGTTTATCTATAACTACGTATTTCGTTTTTTGTATATATTAGTTCTATGATATATTTATACCTGCGTAATAACTGAGTGGGAATCATAAGATTAGAAAGATGTGTTGATGTGAACTTCCTCCCTCCCCTTAACATCTTCAGCCCTTATATGTAATTTTAGTTGTATTTTTGTTAACATTTTTAAAGCTGCAAAGACACTTTCCGAAGTGAATGGATTACATGTAACTTTCATCAATGCCTTCAGTACGTTTTGTTTTTTCTAAGGTGAATAAAATGGCACAGAGAAAGCAAAAACATAGAATAAGAAGACGTAATGAATAAGAAGAGTCTATGGTGGACTGACAATTACATATTTTATTTTGCTTCAGATTAACAATTTTTATCCTGCGTGGGAGTGACAGGTTGCCCTCTCTTTTCAAGGGATCTCTCAGTGTTGAATAAATTGATATGTGATTGGCCAGAACAAAATGCATAAAATTAACCTTGCTAGTAAATGGTTAACCTAATTAATCCGATGGCGATTATTTTGTTTTATTCTTTGTACCACCAGACGATTTCATTTAGAATAAGGTAGACTCTTCGAATCAGAGGAGATACATATAATCTTCACCAAGTCGGTCACTTCAAAAGCTCTCCCCGAAGCGGAATGGAATCGATAGGAGGTAGCAAGAATGCTGTAAAACCAGACATGTTGGTGTCAATCACATTTACGTGGCGTCTTGCAAAGCAGGTAGAAATACCTCATCGTGGTAAAAGGACTAACATACTCTCATTCAACACTTTGACTGTCAAGGATTTTCTACATGTGAACAATATACCTATGTGTGGCGATGGCACAGATAAAGTTTAATGCCTCGGTACATTACTGTCATGTGCATTTTGTCTCGTTGCCTCCAGATAACTACTTTATTTAGCATAGAGAAGACCTCTCGAACTGATAATCACTCCAGGTTGACTTACCTCGTGCGGGCTGAATAAGTAATCTCTTAAATAACGAGAATTAAATTTATAAGACGTCATCAACTTAAAGAAGATAACAGGTTACTGGTATTGCGTTATTGCTAACAACATAAACCCGCCTCAGGGTAAGGAACGGGCGGTTAATAATAATAAGGAGGGTAAGGAACGTAACAGGGAGGCTGTCAGATCAAGCAGCGTGGAGAGTCAACATTAGGTGACTAAGGACAACACAGGTAAGCATGTTGGAGCCTCTATAAACGATATGATACGAACAATATGATCATGAGCAAAATTCTTTATTTACAGAATCATATGCCGAAACTTGATATCACTAAAAAAAAAATTCAAAATGCTGTAAGCTATGTCCCCATCCCAATACTGGTACAAGCCACTAGAAGTTGGCTGACTGCAAAAATAGATAGATAAATAAATAGATAAATTGCCACCTACCACCCTACATGCTTACATGATGTAGGGAGAGAGGGTAGGTGGTGGCAGAGGCGTAGGTTATTAGGTAGGCAGACAGGTAGGCAGGTAGACAGGTAGGCAGGTAGGCAGGTAGGGAGGCAGGTAGGCAAGAAGGTAAGTAGGTAGGTAGGTAGTTTAGTACCCAGGGAGATATGTAGGTCGGGAGGTAAGTAGACAGATACTGAGGTAGGTAGACGGGAATGAAAGTATTCAGAGGAGAAGGGAGGTAGGGAGAGAAGTAGTTAACTGGGCAGGCAGGGTGGATAGTAATGATGAGGTGAGTAGCGAGGTAGGAAGAGAGGTAGGTATGCAAGAAGGCAGGTAGGAAGGGAGGGATGTAGGGAAGTAGGTAAGTCGGTAGAGGAGTAGACAGGTAGACAGTTAGGTAGGCAAGGAAGTAAATCGAGATGTAAATAGCGGGGCAGACAAAGAGGAGGGTAGGCAGTAGTAAAATAAGTAGATTGTTAAGTAGACAAGGAGGGTAGTTGGAAGGATGTTTAACAGGGCGGAAGGCAAGGTAGATAGGTAGGGAATCTAGTTGGGAGGTGGGCAGGTTGGTAAAGGAGGCAGATAGGTAAGTAGGCAGAGTAGTGGGTAGCAAGGAAGGTGGAGAGTTAGGTGAGTAGTTAGGTGTCAAAGTAAGTAGGCAGGCAGGAAGGCAGGTAAACAGGGAAGTAGGGAGTGAGGCAGGTGGGCAGGTATGCTGGGAGTACGGTAGTTAGAAAGGCACCCTAAGTTAGTTGGGTGGAAGGTAGAAAGGGTGGTAGTATGTAGGGAAAATCTATCCTTTATATGCTAACGGCTCAGCTTAAGAGTACACTATAATACCCCCCCGCAGTGAGACGTTCATATAGTCTAACACTGTTGTTCTCAATCTTATAACTGTCGAGTTCCTCACAGCAACTGGTGTTCGTTGCCACACCCCTTCCCTCCAATCTACATTTGACTGTTTTAACTTTTTGTTTTGAGGCACCATATTATTATATACTTAGTGTATTATTCATAAAGAGTGGTCCATACTTAACTCCGAATTTGCTCTGCCGGGAGATTTCTTGTGTGTTGTGGGAACGGCTCAGTCAGTGTTGTCAGTACCTGTCCTACATTATTTACTCACTTCTTACTTCAGATGCCACAACCACACCCATACTAGTCCACAGCCGACCCCACAGCACAAAAAACTGCAACGTTGATTTTCCAGTGGAGAGCTATTTACGGCCCACCATGTATCTGTCTGTCTATAGCAAGATAGATTTTAAACAGAAAAGCATTAGTGTGATATGAAATTAACAAGTGCGGACGTAACTGACTACTCGCACTTGGAAGTTGTTGCAATTTTGAATTTTCAGTAACAAAATAAAATAGGAGGGCAAGACTTGTGTAATGAATGGGAGGCGGGAAACAAGTCTGATGACGGAGCAGCTTTTTGTTGCTTTAGGTTTGAAAAACTGAACTTGTGTGGTCCATCCTTTTGGTACCAGACTTCTTGTGATTTTTCTTTTTCTCGAGACAACCAGAACAAGTAAAGAGAGAGCCAAGAAGCGGGAGACGACAAAGATATGGAAAGAAATCTAACTCACGTCGGTACAAACATGCTTCGAAGGTTGAGACAAAGACAAAATCACACACGAATTACATAAGATTCAAAGGTTCATTATGACAGACACATATTGTGGCCAATTACTATTTTTCTTTGGGTCCTCACGCCCCACCTGGAAATTGCCCATGCCTCCCTAGGGGGGGGTATGCGCCCCCCCCCCCGCTTGAGAAGCAGTGGTTTAACAGAATGGTTGTAAGAAATGAGATCAGAGTATAACAAAGAATTCCCTGTACATGGCAAAGATCAATGAGATTTCGTCTTTGGAACCCAAGCGTCACAACACGCAGCTAATATAAACTCGTTATACTATGATTAATGAATTACAGACCAAATAAGTTAAAAACACATCAAATGGAATTCACCCGACACCGTACCGTGTTTCAGGCAAAATAGAACACTTCTTTATTGATATTTCTTCTTTGACATTTGGTGCAGCGTTCATCTTTTAATGGTTCTGTGCATCTTTTTAGACTTACAAATCTATGAATCAGGTTAAATGACAACGTAAATGAAAAATCTTGGAAATCTGTCTAGAAATACAAGGCCCACGTAAGTATGGTACTGTACATACATAGTCATTTTAAAGCCACCATTTGGTTTAGATGCAAAGGCATGAAAATGTGGCAACAAACTTTGGTAAGGAAAGAAAAAAAAAAGAAACACCAAGAATGCAGAAAAACATATTTTTACCCAACAGAAAATGTACGAGCTCATCATCAGACTGGAGAGTTACTGACGTCAAATAACCACTGTCCATCAAACTCAAAAATCATCTGGTATTTACCTCTTATCTATCCGATACTGTCAAACAACTTCATCAAGGTCAAGGCAGACATTTGAATATCAGCGGCTTAACGTAAACAGCCAGTAATGCGAGTCGATATTTAAACATGCCTTTGCTGCCCCCCCCAAAAAAAAAAAATAATAATAATAGTAATAAAATACGCCACACACACACACACATGCGCACACACACACACACACACACACACACACACAATTATAGTAGATAGATAGACAGATATAGATATAGATATAGATATATAGAGATAAATATATAGATATATTGTCACATGGACCACGTGGGCTGGTTCCCATATATGAAGTGGCTGTAACAGGTGACTCTTTCTACCTAAGGATTTTGGAATGACCTTTTTAGCTGACCGGTATTGGACTGCCTGCCTCCGAATGGATCCTTGATGACAGCCCTAAGCCGGTGATAAGGGGTAGGCGTTGTGACACATTCATGCTGCCCTGGGAACTACGTCTTCTAATGAGGGCGCCAATCCCAGGCCCTTGATCGTGGCCTCCCAGGTGTGTGAGTCAGCAGATGCAGCGTGTGACTGATTCATTGAGGGAGGAGTTCTGTCAAACTCAGCCCTTTCAGAGCGACTCTACCAACCGTTGGATTCTATTTCTAGCTAGATTAGTGAGAACCAGTGAGATAGAGATCGGCTGCCCTGCTGAGGTGACATTGGCAGACCCTAGAGTATATGTTGTAGGTGGTGCTAAACCCCTTTATAACCTGTAGGAGAGGGAGGAACGGTCTCTCTCCTTCTCGGTATGGACCAAGACGTTTGTTAGTCTAGAGTCACTTAGTATGTAAGTATCTACCTATCCCTTTAAGTATCTTGTCCCCTCTCTTGCATCTAGGATAGTATCTTGGGAATGCGAACCTGTTTTATGTAAGTATTCGGAACTCGTAAGAGTATAAGTCAGATGTATAGTAAATCAAGTTTGACTACCGTGTGTTTCACCCACCTAACTAGCAGTAAAAGGGAATCCTCGTTCACGACGGTCAGCTTGACTGAGAAGGGAGTCTTATTATTTGGCGATCTCACCAGGATACACAGCTTTTGATATTAACCTAAAAAATACTATCATGGTTCTAACTAGTGACAGCGATACTAGAGCATTTGTGGAATCTGAGCCTAGTCCAACTGTGGTGGAAAGCCTCACGAAAGCCGAGGTCAAAATTGTTGACCATGAGCTCTTAAATCGGGAGACCTTTGCACACAGTAGCTCCTTGGGAGAGCCACCACTTCCCAGTGTTGGTGATAAAACAAGACTTGAATTAGCCAAATTAAATTAAGAGAGTTGGAATTGCACGCCCAAATGAAACAGGTGAAATGGATCATGAGTTTCACCTGAAGCAGCTCAGTAGGTCCCCTCGTTCTTGTGTTTCGAACGGTGAGGCGTTTGATGTGGCGAAAAAAATCAAGCTTGTTCCCCCATTTAATGAGCAGGATATCACTAAATAATTTCAGATGTTTGAAAAGGTGGCACCTCGTCTCTCTTGGTCGAAGAGTTCCTAATCGATGTTATTACAAAGTATATTAAAAGGAGAGGCTCAGGAGGCCTATATTGCATTAACCACAGATCAGTGTGTCGATTATGACATAGTTAAAGATTCAATACTTAAGGCATACGAGCTTTACCAGAGGCTTACCAGATTAAATTTAAAACAGCGAGCAAGTGGAGGAACCACGAGCAAGCTGAGTATGCTAGGACACTTACAGACTTGTTCAATCAGTGGCTTCACTCGAGGAAAGTCAATAGCTTCCCAGAGATGAGGGAACTTATTGCCTTGGAAAGCTTTGTTAATAGTATGTCTAGGGATGTAGCCATCCATTTGATTGAGAAAGGAGTGGACACCCTTGCTGAAACTGCAGTGTTGGCTGACAATTATACGGTGGTCCATCGTTTTGACTGTAAGCCCCCTTTGATTGTAAGAGGACAGAGAGTGAAGCAATTTGTGAACACTTCTTGCAATGATAAAGTGATTGTTAGCGACTCGGGGAAGACTTCTTCCCCAGAGTCTAGCAGAGCCCCTAAAGTTTTGGGGGACAGTGTAGATAAGTTGTCAGAGAAAGAGACCCGATTCTGTAAGTACTGCAATAGAAAGGGTCATGCTGAGGAGTTTTGTTGGAAAAAGACCGTGTGCAGGCTCAAGCCGAAGCCCATTGCATTTGTGAATTCTTGGGGGTTTTGGGACACAGGTGGGGAGTGTGCACTCACTGGTGTTAGCAATCGCAAGTTATTCGTCCAGCATTCGCCCGTTTGTAGTGAGGCCTCTGAGGAGCAGGTCAGAGTTGATGTTAAGACTCCCGTGGAGCCCATGTTTGATGGCAGCAAGCCTGAGGTGGTGCAGCTCGCGGTTGACGATTATAATGAGATCCCTTCAGGATGTCACCCCCCCCCCCCAAGCGTTGAATGATGTGGCTCCTTCCCAGATGCTGCGTTTGATAACTTTATCTCTAAAGAATTTGTTTCAGCTGATGGGCATTGCAAGGAAGTCACTGTTCTTTGAGATACTGGAACATCACAATCCTTTACAGTAAGGGCTTTAATGGATGTAGCTCATCCCTTTGAGCATGTGCTTTTGCTAATTATATTTCTGTTCCCCTGGTTGAAGTGAAGCTCCAGTCAGACGTAGATACAGGAACAGTGCATGTGGGTGTTGTAGACTGGCTATCTGCGGAAGGGGTCACCTTTCTTTTAGGTAATGAAATTACGGGAGGACGAGTGAGTGCCATTCCCTGTTTGTTGCGGAATCCCCAGAAGCTAGGGTGTTCAAAACTTTTCCCTGTCTGTGCTGTGATGAGGTCCATGATGAAAGTGTCCGACAATGAAGTTGAATTTGAGAGTGACATTGTTAGCCACCCTAGTGTTGTACCCAATACTGTAATCCAGGATGATGTTTCACTTGGAGATACTTTCTTTGCTATGTTGACTGACTCTGAGGAAATTTACTCCCCTACTGATGTTGATGGAGAACTGATTAGTTTACAGAGGTAGGCTCCAGAGATTTCTGCTCTTATTGAGTCTGCCGTGAATGGGGGAGAGTGCAATGTCTAACTGTCCAAGTGTTATTACGTCTCAGCGAATGCATATTAATGCGTCCCGGGAGACCCCCTAAAGTACTGCATGATCACGAGTGGGAGTTTGTCCACCAAGTTGTTGTCCTCAAGAATTATAGACAGGAAATTTTGTCCTGCTCATGACTCTTTCTTGGCAGGGTACTTTGGAGTGAGGAAGACACTGTCATGCATCTGGCACCATTTTTACTGGCCGGGGATCTGCCAAGATGTCTCCCAGTATTACTGGTCCTGTCACACCTGTCAGTTGGCGGGTAAGTTCCATTCCTGTGACCCCCTTTATTCCTCTCCCCTTGTTTGAGACCCCATTCACTGGAGTTCTTGTTGAAAGTGTCGGGCATCTGCCTACGACCTCCTCGCTATCATGGACATGGCCACTACATACCCTGAAGTGATCCCCTTAAGGAACAGTTCAGCCAAAGCAGTGGTTAAGGAGATGATAAATTTCTTTACCCGATTTTGTCTTCCGAAGGAAGTCCAGTCGGACCAGGGGGGTAATTTTGTACACCGACTGTTCTGTCAGTCCCTAAAGGAGCTAGGAATCTCCCAGATCACGTCCTTTGTGTACCATCTTTAGAGTCAAGGGGCCTTGGAGTGATACTATCAAACTTTGAAATCCATTATAAATAAGTTTTTTATCAGTCAGGAGAAGGACTGGGACAAAGGTATGCCTCTGCTGTTCTTCACCACCCGGGAGGCTACTCTGCTTCCAGTTGATTTTCGGACGTGAAGTGAGAGAACCTCTCAAGCTTCTTAACGATCAGTGGGTCCACGTTGATGATTAAGTTATTTTATTAGAATACATTACACAATTCAGAGAGGCTGGCCAGTAGTTTGGAGGTAGACAGGACTTATTGGAGTCGGCCCAGGGGAAGTTGAAAAAGGTGGTATAATCATTGCCGTAAAGCAGCAGTCAGGGAGTTTTCCCCAAGAGATCAGGTGCTAGTTTTAATTCCGACCCATGGCCAATCTCTGCAGGCTAGATTTTCAGGCCCTTACACTATAAAGAAGAAGTAGGGGAAGTCAGTCATGTGGTTAGGACCCCAGACTAGCGTAAGGGACGCAGACTGTGCCATGTGAATATGTTGAAAGAGCACTACTGTCGAGAAAGCACGGACTCTTTGAGCACAGCGTGTGTCATATCTACGGTGGAGACAAAGGAGGATGAGGGTGGTCCGTTGGACTTAACTTGCTGGGGAGACAACCCTGATGCATAAGGGGGTGCTTACTATTAAACCCGTTGAGTCCTACCGGTTCTGTATTGACTATAGGAAGGTGAACTCACCAAGTCAGACTCCTATCCTCTTCCTAGGGTGGACGACTGTATAGTTAGTGTAGGCAGTCTCCAATTCATCACTAAGCTTTACCTGCTAAAAGGGTACTAGCAGGTCCCCCTAACTGAAAGGGCTCAGGAAATTTCTTGCTTTGCGGTTGGTGGCAATACATACAAGTGCAAAGTCATGCCCTATGGCATGAAAAATGCACCTGCCACCTTCCAGAGGTTGATGAACAATGTTACCAAGGGTCTTGAGGGATGTGTAATTCATATTAGTGATGTAGTGATCTTCAGTGACTCTTGGAAAACACACTTTGAGCTCCTTGAAGGTATATTGCAGTGACTGTTGTCGACCAACCTAGTTCTTAATTTGACAAAGTGTTAGTTTGGGAAGACCCAGGTCCAATACCTAGGGTACACAGTGGGGTTAGGTCAGGTCGTCCCCCTGAGGCCAAAATTCAGGCCATAAGCCAGTCTCCCCCCCCCCCCGAACAAAAACAATTACAAAAATTTTGGGGGATGGCAGGTTACCACAGGAAATCTGTCCTTAATTTCTCTGATATTGTGGCTCCCTTGACTGACTTGTTGCAAAAAAAATGTAAAGTATGGGTGGAAGTCAGAGTGTGAGGATGCTTTTTCTAAGTTAAAAGCAGTTCTGTCCAGTCAGCTTGTACTTCAGGACCCCGACATCAGCAAGCCTTTCAAATTAAATGTTGATGCTAGTGGCGTTGGTGCTGATGCAGTGTTGTTACAAGATAACTGTCACTGTGTGGAAATGCCAGTATGTTACTTTAGTAAGAAATTTAATCAGGCCCAACAGAATTACTCTACTATCGGGAAACAATTACTTGCACTCATACTAGCCCAGCAACATTTCTCTGTATATGTGGGTTCTGGCTCCGCCCCAATCAAAGTCAACACCGACCAGTTGGGCCCACCTCACACAAAAGTATTCAGTGGAAGTGCACCATATCAAAGGGGTGATCAACACCCCCGCCAAGTGTCCGTCGAGGACTTGATTATACACGAAATTTCTCCCCAAAATTTCTTTTTCCTGGAAAGGAAGTCACGAGGAGCATGTGGGCTGGTTCCTGGATATGAATTGGCTGTAACAGGTGACTCTTTCTACCTAAGGATTATGGAATGACCATTTTTGATGACCTATACTGGAATTCCTGCCTCTGAATGGAACCTTGGT
>JAGKTI010014717.1:0-10008 GCA_018397915.1 Birgus latro | reverse complement strand
ATTTATGCAACTGGTCAACTCTGGAACTGTCTTCCTCTGTCTGTATTTCCTACTTCCTATGATCTCCAGTCTTTCAAACGCAGTGTGTCCAGGCATCTCGAATTGAACGGATCTTGAATTTGGCTCTCTTTTGTATTGTTTTTGCTTTTTCTTGGAAGGAACAGTATGCAGGCCCGTGGCCTTTGGTTCCTTCTTCCATGCATTTAAAAAAAAAAAAAAAAAACATGCAGCCACTGGCAACCTTCCTTCACGCATCCAAGTCACGCTTTGTTACCTGTGTATCTCAATAATGGATAGACCTACACAAAAAGCTTTCCCTGTGTTCGGATCCTCGGCTGAGAGCCCGCAGCCGCCGACTTCAACAGTGTGATGGGGAGAGAACTTGAGGTGACATTATCGCCAACTGTGAGTGAAGAAAGTTACTCTTCCTCTGATGAAAGCAACCACCATGATGAGTATTGATACTCATACGTCGTATGAAGTAGGTGGATCACGTGAGTTCTCCACTGTGTGCCCACTGTTCACCCCTGTACATTCATCTGCTATTTCCAATGATGAGAATGGTTCAGAGGATACTGATGATCCCGGAGAGGGGGATATTGGTATGGATAAGATGGAAGAGGAGGCAGGGAGTGGAGAATGGGAGGAGGTGGAGGAGAGAGGGAGGAGGAAGCGTGGTGGGGCAAGCCTCGCACCAACACTCTGTGTATATTTATATGAATAATGGAAGCAGAAATTTGTTTCATGATGAAATCAGTCCCTTATTTTTTACTGAGAGTGTTCATGTGTGTATATTATGATGAAAAAGTACAAATCACAGTAAAAAAATTCTGTTACAGTGGAAAATATTTTCGACTGTGGACAGTGCATGAATAACTATTTTGTTCACAATTTATTTATTTTCTTTTTTTAGGTTTTATGTAGTAGTAGTAGTTGTAGTAGTAGTGGTGGTGGTAGAAGAAGTAGTTGTAGTAGTGGTACTTGCAGCAGCAGTAGTAGTAGTAGTAGTAGTTGTACTTGTAGTAGTGGCAGCTGTAGTAGTAATAGTAGTTGAAGTAATGGTTACTGTACAAGCAGTATTTGTAAAAGTGGTTGTAATACCCAGACTTTTAGTGGCACAGCAATGCTAGAATTGAATGACACAAACCAAGCATACAGCTGTGTGTGTGTGTGTGTGTGTATTTACCTAATTGTATTTACCTAATTGTGATATACAGGAAATGAGCTACGCTCGTGGGGTCCCGTCTCTGTTTCTCAATAAGTCAAATTTTGCTTTAAACTCGTTTAAGTTTTTAGACTGGACGATCTCTTTGTCCAGTCTATTCCACAGGTCTATGCCTCTATACGGAAAACTATATTTCTTGATGTCCTTCAAGCAGCGTGGCTTCTTCAGTTTCAGACCATGTCCTCTTGTTACTCTCTTATCCCATAAAAACAGATCTTCTCTATCAAGTTTATCTACTCCCATCATGGTCCTGAACACTGCAATCATGTCACCCCTCTCTCTCCTTTCCTCTAAGGATGGCAAATCCAGCCTTTCTAGCCTCTCACCATATGACAGATCTGCCAGACTGGGGACCATCTTGGTTCCTGTTCTTTGTATTCTCTCAATCTTGTTTATATCTTTCTTTTTGTGTGGGGACCACACTACTGCTGCATATTCTAACCTGAGACAGATCATGGCAACTATCATTTTTTTCATCATCTCTTCATTCATGTAATGAAATGCCACTCTTATGTTGGTCAAGAGTTTATATGTCTCTCTAACTATCTTGCTGATGTGTTTTTCAGGTGACAAACTATCCTGGACCAGCACTCCTAGATCTTTCTCTTCTCTCGCTTTTGTGATTGGTTCATTACCCATCATATAATTCAGTGATGGTCTCTTGGTGCTTTTACCCATTTCCAATATTTTACATTTTTTTACGTTGAATTTCATTTCCCACATCCGGGTCCAGTCATGTATCCTATCCAGATCCTCCTGCAGCATTTTACAGTCCCCTTCAACCTCTACCTTCCTCAAGATCTTTGCATCATCAGCAAACAGACTTGCATAACTGTTCACTCCATCTACCATATCATTTACGTAAATCAGGAACATTACTGGTGCCAACACCGAGCCCTGTGGGACACTACTTGTTACTTCTCTCCATCCAGACATCCTATCTTTTATAACTGTCCTCATTTGTCTCTCTCTCAAAAAGTCTCTCATCCATTCCAGGAGGTTACCCTTTAGTCCTCCTATATGCTCTAATTTCCACATTAGTCTCTTATGGGGTACCCAAAGGCCTTCTCCAAATCTAAATATACACAATCCACCCAACCGTCTCTCTCCTGTAGCACATCAATCGCTCTTGAGTAAAAGCTCAACAAGTTGGAAACACATGACCTTCCACTTCTAAATCCAAATTGACTTTCAGTCAAAATATTCATCTCTTCCAGATATTTTATCCACCTATCTTTCAGAATCTTCTCGCACAATTTTGCAACCATGCTGGTTAGGAACACTGGTCCATAGTTCAGGGGTTCTTCATTGTTTCCTCCCTTGTAAATTGGTACCACATTTGCTCTCTTCCATTCCCGAGGCACTTTCCCTTCTTCCAGCGAACACACAATTAAACTGTGAATCTTATCTGCCAGTTGGTCTCTGCATTCCTTCAGTACCCAATTTGAAATTCCATCTGGTCCTGGGGCTTTCCTTACATCTTGAGTTTCCAATAATTTGTACACTTCCTGCACTTCCACTTTTATATCCTTTATCACCACATTCCTAGTCACTCCCTCCCTCTCCACAAACTACCCTTCATTAGTAAAAACTGATTGGAAACGTTTGTTCATTATTTCTGCTTGCATTGCCGCATCATTGTAGACCTCTCCTTCTACTTTCAGTTTGGTGATTCCTTCCTTTTGTTTCAATTTGCCATTAACAAACCTATAAAACAATTTGGGTTCATCCTTACATTTGTCGATTATACCTTTTTCAAAGTTCCTTTCTTCCTCTCTACGAATTCTTGTATATTCATTTCTAGTTCTTTTATATTCTTCCTTTGTTCTGTTATTACCTCTCTTTCTCCATTTGTTCCATGCCATGTCCCTCTCTTTTTTTGCTATCATACACCTTCTATTAAACCACTCCTTTTTCCTGTATTCTTTCCCACTTACTCTTGGAACATATTTTTCCACTCCTGAATTATAGAGGTCTAGAAAGATAACCCACTTCCTCTGAATCTCTCTTGTTTCTCTGAATTTTCTCCAATCTGCATTTTTGAAAAATTTTCTCAATTCTGTAAAGTTTGCTTTCCCAAAGTTGTATCTTCCCTACCTATGGAGCTCGTCTCTTGGCACCACATTCCCTATTATCGTCTGGAACTCAATGACCACGTGATCACTTTTTCCTATAGGACACAGATATTTCAAGGATTCAATTACGTCAGGTTCTTTGGTTAGCAGTAAATCTAATCTTGCTGGGGTGTCATCACCTCGGAATCGTGTCTCTTCTTTGACCCACTGTGTCATTACATTATTTATCACAATGTTTAACAATATAGTGCCCCACGAAGCTTCGTCACCTTCTGAGTCCCATTCCTCCCAGTTCACCTCTTTACAATTAAAATCACCCATTAAAATTATATTGCTGCTTTTCTCAATCACTTTCTACAGATAACTAACCATATCTGACAACATCTGGTATTCATCATTAATCCATGGTCTTGTCTTAGGTGGAACATATACTACTGCTATATCTCTCTTACAGTTCTCTCCAGTTTCTAATTTCATGTTTATTACTTCAGCCCTACCCTCTCCCATTTCCACAGAATCTACATTTAAGTTGTTCTTCACTGCTATCATCACTCCTCCTCCCATTTTATCTTTTCTGTCTCTTCTCCACAATTTGTATTTGCCATCTCCCATATGGATACCAATATTCTCCCTTAACTTGGTCTCTACAAAGCACATAACATCAGGTTCTTGTACCCTCAAGAAATCGTTGATTTCTAACATTGCCGATATTAATCCATCAACATTAGTGTACGCCACCTTCAAACTTTTTTGTTATTACTTATATCGTCTTTTCTCCTCCTCTCCGTCGGTACCACTTCCTCAATTTCTGGTCCATAACTCTCCAATAAAACACTGTCTTCTCCTTCTCCGTTCTCTGTTCGTTTTTTGCCTTAGCTTTCTTTACTAACTCCATTATTTTAGCTCTTTCTTCCTCATTTGCATCCCTCCTTAACCAGACATTTTTGAACCCCTCTTTGTCTGCCAATTTCCACGTCTTATTCATGATTTCATTTACTATTACCTGGGACTGAAACTTCACCTTCAGTGGCCTCGCCCCTCCTTCCTCATACTTACCTAACCTAAACACTTCATCAATCTCTTCTTGGGCTTCATTGTTACCCTCCATGACTACTGATATTATTTCTTTAACTTTACTCAATTCTTCTCTTTCTCTTTCAGATCTTATCGTGATACGCTATCCTTTTACCCCTAAAATAATTACACATTTTTTCTTGTCTGCTACATCCCTGACTAAAGATTCTCTACTTTTCAGTACCCTAACCACTTCCTTCTCCACCTTTTCCTTGCTTTGTTGTTCTATAATCTCTTTCAAATTTACATTCCCTTCCTCCTGAATTTTCTTCCACCCCTTTTGTTGCTCCTTAATTTCCTTAATATGTTCATCTTGCATCCTTGATTTTGAATCATACTCATCTAATTTACTTTTCATTCTGTCTCTTTCTTCTTCCAACCTCTTGTTTTCCCTCTTGAGCTGTTCTATTTCATTTGTGGCAGATTCATTACTCACTTTTGATTCCGTTACTTCTCTTTCTTGTTCCGCACTGCGTTTGTAAACTTTTTCCAGCTTGTTCTGTAAAACTTTGATCTCTCTCTCCTGTTGTAAGGTCCTCTCCTGCAGCTCCCTAATTACTACCCATACCTTCTTTAATTCCTGGACATTCCTCTCCATCGTTTTTTCTACTCCTGCTACTCGTGTTTGATTCAGTTTGGCACTTCCATTTTTCGCATCTTCGTCGGAGAAGCCCACAAATTCCCTTTCGCCAGACGTAAACAAACCGCCGTCGCTTTCCGCCATGATACAACCATATGGAAACTTTTCTATTCTACTGTATCTTGCTCTCTTTATCCCGAAACTCGCGTTTTTTTAAAACTAATGTCCGACGGGACCACCACTCACGCACTCATTTACACAATCACAATAGGCTGGTTTCCTTTTGCCGCTGATTCAGTGATTATTTCCCTGCGATCCAGGAAGACGTCTGTCCACGTCGGTGACCTCTGTGTGTGTGTGTGTGTGTGTGTGTGTGTGTGTGTGTGTATTTACCTATTTGTAGTATACAGGAATTCAGTTAAGCTCGACTTGTCCTGTCTCCATATCTACAATTATCTAGTCTAGTTTTAAACACATGAATGTTTCTGCACAACCTCTTAGTCTAAGTCATTCCAGATACTTATGCTTCTGTTCGGGAAACTGAATCTTTTAAGATCATTAAGACATCTACCTTTCCTCAACTTGAAGTCATGACCTCTTGTTCTTCCATCATCCAACACAAAAAGATCCTCTCTATCGACCCTTTCCAATTCTCTTACATTTCTAAACATCATGATCAAGTCACCTCTTTGCCTTGTCTCGCACAGTGTTGATAACTTCAGTTTTTCCAATCTCTCCTCGTAAGTCAGTTCCCTTAAATTAAGCCTGGTATCATCCTCGTTGCCATCCGTTGAACCCTTTCAAGTTTATCAACATACTTCTAGAAATGAGGTGACTATACCACAGCCACATACTCTAGTCCCAGTCTTATCATGGTCACTATCAACTCCCTCAGCATTTCCTCATCCATATAATCAAAAGCCACACTCATGTTGGTCAGTAATCCATAAGTTCCTCCAATGATTCTGTTAATATGCTTTTCTGGTGACAAGTCATCCTGAATAATCACTCCCAAGTCTTTCTCATTTTTTCTTTTACTAATAATCTCACTGCCCATTTTATATGTCCAGTGCGATCTTTTTTCACTCATTCCCATTTCTAATACATGACACTTCTTGGTATTAAAATCAATTTTCCAAGTCTGGGCTCTAGCTGTGGAGTTTGTCCAAGTCCTCCTGCAGTTATTTACAACTATCAATACATTTAATATGTTTCATAATTTTAGCATCATCTGCGAACATACTCATGTAAATATTCAAACCCTCTGGCAAATCATTTATATATATCAGAAACATTACTGGGACTAAGACAGAGCCCTGGGGTACTCCACTAGTCACATTTCTCCATTGTGAAACCTTGTCTCTTGTAAATGTTCTCATCTGCCTTCCTATCAAATAATCTCCCATCCACTTTAGTAGTTTCCCATGCACCCCTCCAAAGGTCTTCAGTTTCCAGAGCAGTCTCTTATAGGGAACCCTGTCAAATGTTTTCTTGAGATCACGATAGACACAATCTGCCCATCCCTCTCTCTCTTGTATGACATCTATTACCCTACTGTAGAAACTTAACAGGTTAGTAACACATGCTCAACCTTCCCTAAAACCAAATTGTCTTGGTGTTATCATTTCATTTTCTTCTAAATACTTTATCCATCTTTTTCTAACAATTTTCACACAGATTTTACATACAATACAGTAAGTGATACAGGTCTATAATTGAGTAGATCTTCCATATCTCCCTTGAGGATTGGCAAAATACTTGCTTTTTTCCAGTCTTTAGGTAACTGTCCATTTTCCAGCAAGCTCTTGATGATGACATAAACAGGCCACACTAATGCTTTTTTCCAGTCTTTAGGTAACTGTTCATTTTCCAGCAAGCTCTTGATGATGACATAAACAGGCCACACTAACTGGTCAGCACATTCCTTCAGGATCCATCCAGCCACACCATCTGGTCACATCCAAATCCCTCATCAGCTGTAGCATCTCATTCATGTCAACTGCAATTTCTGCCATTCCCGTCATCTTGGGTTCCATTTCAAGTTTCCTAAATTCCTCTTCCAACACACCGACTGCAGCTTGTTGTTCATTATTTTGCACAATTCTTCTTCTCTTTCGTAAGTGAAATAAGAGATGGGTATGGGGTAGTACCAAGGGGAGACCATTTAGAGGCGCGAGAAGAGAATGAGCGATCAGGACAAGGAGGACATACGTCCCCAACCACCATGCGCCCCTCTTCCCCTCAACGGAAATGACTAGAGGTACGTTGCCCTGCCGCAATACTCTCCACCTGGAACAGCACTCAACGGAATCAGGGCAGGATCTGTGTGCCGGCAGACTCCCCAAGTAGGACCGCAACAATGCCCACCGTGCTCATCAGGGAAAAGATACCCACTGTGCTCCCTTTGTCTACAGCCTCCAGCAGGACCGCGATGATGTCCAACGAGCTTGTCAGGGAGGGAACATCCACCGTGCTTCCCTCACCTACAGCCCCTGCCCAGAGCAGGACCATGGCGACGCCCACATTGCTTGCCGGGGAGAGGACACCCACCATGCTTCTCTCACCTGCAATCCCAGTGCCTAGCAGAACCGCAGCTGCGTCCACTGTGCCAGCCAGGGAGGTGCCGTGCACCGGACGGACCTCGCCTGTAAGGCCTAGAACAGCAGGGGAAGGTTTGAGGAAAGGACGTGCCCTTCGAGCACACCACCCTGCAGGCAGAACCACTGCGGTACTCACTGTGCACGCCGGTGAGGCCATGCACAGTCGCCTGCTGAACCTTTGGCACCTATAGCAGGTCATACCCTTTGATCACCTCACCTCCAAAGGCCGAGCGGGACGTCCATCTCGCTCTCCCTGCACCACAGGGGGCAGAGCAGGATCCCCAGTGAAGTCACTGCTGGAAGAGGTCTGGAGTGGCCCTATAGTGAGTCCTGGGGTATACTCATTGCAACCAGAACCCTAAGTCACCAGTCACTGTCAGACTTCCGAGAAGGTGAGACAGCAGGAAACCTCTAACAGGCTCCCTGGAGAGGGGAGACCACAGGCAGCTCCTGTCGGACTCCTGACGACAGCGGGACCACAGACACCAGACGAAGAGGGATGCCCCCAGAACTCCCGGCCGAAACCTCCCTAGACAAGCCGGCGAACTGTCCTCCACCAAGGGCAAGCACAAGGAAGTGCGCCTACTAGACCTATACGGCTCCAGCCCCGAGGACCGACACACCAATGGAGGCCACCCCAGTGAAAGGCATCCCTCTACACCATTCATTAGCCCTCGCCTGACGATCATGAGTAAAATAGTGGTCCTGCGCTCCTTCAGAGAGCACACACCTGACAAGACACCTCTCACACCTGGGTACCACCTGCAGTTATCTTACCACCCCACTAGTCCCAGACTCAGATCCCTATATGGGTAATTTCTTGTAGCGTGTGTACTCTATCATATTATATCGTGTCAAGTCACTGTATTCTCTGTGGGTAATATATGTATAAGACTAGTCAGCCTGTGTTTTAAGCTCTGTTCCTTTGGTTGCATGCTCTGGACCTGGTCTTAGAAAGAACCCAATATCAGCCCCACATACTCAGAGAGCAAGAAGTTGATCTCTGAGTACATGGCATAACACTGGTGGCAATGGTGATTTTAGATTCAGTCAGGAGAAAGCACAACTAGGAATAAAAAGGTAAAATCTGACAAAATGGCAGTCAAACCACACGTACAATTACCAAAATTTGACCCAGAACAGTGCAATGTAGACACATATATGTGTATGATACACGGGCTGTCACTTTCTTGATGCTCGGTGGCAATGGCTCGAGCCGTGGGCCGTCAGTTGGGTGCCTCTGTGTTGTTTTTAATTAGCCTGGGCTTTCAAGATATAAATATATATAAAAAATTTGGGGAGAAGCCTGAGTGATATTTATATTCAACTAGACAAACCTAATTTAGTAAGCATAGTCAGTATTTCCAACGACTTATTTCATAGCATATACATTAGCAACTGATTTTGAACCCTTTTATACCCAGATACATACCTAATTCGGTTCAATGTCGTCCTTGAAGGTGTAATCACGTCGCGTCACACCTCTCCATTTCTGCCACTTTGGCGGCCATTTTAAAATGCCCTGTGACCTTTACCCAAAAAAAACATCGTATGGGAAGCGGTAAATGACTGGAGATATATATAAGTGTAGTAAAGTAATAGGAATGTAAAGTGTGAGTGTCTATATGAATAAGAAATAACCAAATATGAGCTGTGAACTATCGCGATTGGGAGGCTCTCACTTTCAATTGCTTTCACAGTGTTTTTATGTGGGAGTATGGATATTTGTAAATAATTGAATAGTATTTGTAGTGATAATATTAGACACTGGTATTCATATTACAGGCTGCGGGAAAGTTTAAATTGGAGACTTCGTTACCCAAATTCAGAATTCTCCACAAGTCCTATGGTAGTCGACGAGTGCTAAAAAAACATCCCAGGAGAAAGCAGAAGATATGTGCCATATGCATATGTAATTATAATATTCTAGGACAAATAACTGATTTTTGGCAAATATTTTAAGAAAGTCAGTCGGAGCGCAAATTACCCCTGGCAGGAAGTGCCAGGACCGCCTCCCACAACCCCGCGGTTTATGGGTTAAATCCACTATTGGATATTGGATATGAAAACAACAGGGAAAAGATAGCTGCAACACTGCCTCACCTGGGAAAAGCAGTCTTGCATATCGCCATGAAGATCGTCCCCTAGCTGACATGGGAACAATTTACACAAAGTGAGACACAATCAGTCACACCATCACTGGGAAAAGTAGTAGCTCGTCCCAGCTTGATGCCCTCACCTACAAAGGCAAGCTGGATGACATCCTCAACCAAGCCAGACAACTAGTCACTGCCACTTACCTGGAGGCTGACACATCCACCTGAGAGCAACATATACATATTTTCAACACTCTGTTAAGGATCTTCACCAGCACTGTAAGAGAACATTTCACAATCTATGACCCAATGGGAGAGCTTGACAGAGATATTCAACTAGTCAGGAATCTTCTCACCG
>JAGKTI010014715.1:0-21334 GCA_018397915.1 Birgus latro | reverse complement strand
CCGATTTTATGGCACTCAGGACTGGACTCACGTACTGAATTGGCTAACGAAGGCTGTACCATCCCCGTGCACTTCCACAGATCCAACCTACACTGACTACAATCGTCTGGTGGCAACAAGAACAAAATGAAAATACAGACAGCACTGAAGGGGTTAAAGGTATATTAAATACACTAAATTGTTTTTTGTCATAACTTATTTATTTAAAGGCTATATGCTCCTTTAATTTAGTGTTGAAAGGACAAGTAATAGGTATTGTCTTGGCAATTTTGGGGGGTGAAAATTCGGTAAGACGGAAAATTCGGTAATTCGAACTAGGGTAGAGCCCCATATAGTTCGACTTGTGAAGGGTTTACTGTATATGTATATATATGTGTGTGTGTGTGTGTTTCTCATCCTCTTGTAACATTTCTATGCTCTTTGTATGGAGTTCTTCCTCCTGCCCTTCTCTCCTTCTGTTTATCCATTGTATTTGCACCTTGACTTTCACCACCACCAAGTGGTAGTTAGAGTCCAATTCCCAAACCTTTGTATGATCTTGCATCCAGCACATAACTGCTCATTCTTTCATCCACACAAACAATCAATCACTACCTTCCATTCATTCAGTTCACCACCCACCCTTCTCATTACTCACCATGTAAACCTGTGGATCATTTTGTGCCTAAAGAGGGTACTGGCTATCACCAACCCCCTCCCCGCACAAATGTCCTATAGAGCACTATCATTCTCATCGACTACTGCAGGCACACCCCACTCACCAACTACTCAACCCACCTTCACACTCCATACTTTTCCATTCATATCTCCATTCAAAAACACTTTCTCACTCCTCTCAAACTTTTCTTTGCATGCTTCCATATTTGCCCAGAACTACTCTTTCACTGTACTCACACATACTTCTGTCAAAGCATATGTACACACAATCACCCAAGCTTGTATTCCTATTTTCAACCTTAGCCACCCAATCCTTGAACCAACTGATCCATACTCTCTTATATTCTCCTTCCACCTCTTGCACACAACAATACTCCTTTGCCCTTTCATTCTCACCTACTCCCACACATGTACCCAGTCCTTTTTCCCACACTCTCACCTCTCCATCTGGTTTCAGTCAATCCACATATGTTCACCTTTGCATCCTCAAGCACCTGGACAATCTCTCTCTCTCTCTTTCTCTTTCACCTCGTCCATCACACCCCTCACATTCCATGCTGAAATTCACACCATGTCCTTTGTCTGGTCCTTGGTTTTCACATGTGAGTCAGTCCTGGTCTGAGGCATTTCGTTTGTCTTTTTAGTTAGCTATTTTCCTGGGAGGGACACTAACCCTCTGCTAACCCACTTGCTGACAAGTAGAAAACATACATGGGTTGGTTATACGGTTACCACCCAGCACACTAAATGATTTCCTGGCTTACACTGAACCATTTGGCTTGTCACTCAGTGCAAAGTCACCCTGGAGTAAAGTTGCACTACACTGAGTGAATGGACACTGGGTACCCCCACCAATTATTTTTATTGTACTGTTCTCCTTGTCCATTACTTTACTAAGTGTAACATCACTTACTTTGTGATTTCTATTTACTTTCTGTCTTCTCCTTTATATATTATCATTTTCATATTCAGTACTCACCAGAAAAATATAACTTCTTCTTCATCTGTTCTCTCTTTTTTCCTCTGTTTCTGAAACTAAATTTCTTATTTTCTCTCTCTCCTCCAAATTCAAGTCCCTTCTCACTACTATCCCATTGTATATCTCTATCTATATATCTATTGCCAGACGCCTCAATCCCGAACGGGGTGGCCACAAACAAATCGCCTCCATGTCACTCTGTCCCCTGCCATTTCACTACCATGCTCCCAACTCACACCCCCCTCTCTCATATACCTCTCCACTCCATCCCTCCATCTCATCCTCGGCCTCCCCCTCCCTCTCGCCCCCTCCACCTCACTCACATACACTCTCCTCGTCAATCCTCTCCACATGCCCAAACCACCTTAACGTGTTTCTCCTAACGCTTCCCATCACGTCCTCAACCACACCACAACGCTCCTTCACTTCCTCATTTGTTAGTCTGTCTCTCCATGTTTGTCTGTCTCTCCTTTAACCTCCATATAAATGTCAATATTTCCTTTGCCAAACTTACTGACTTGAACTGAATTTTGACTGCCCCTGCCCCACCCTTTCAATATTATCCCAACCTCCACACTCCCTCAATCTCTTCCATTCATCCAGTACTTTCTGTCTTATTCCTTAATCATTTCACTGGCCCTCTTTTCCTCTATTTCTTTTCACTCAACTTTATTTCTGATTTCATCCTTATTTCCAACCACTATCACACATTTTTTCCTGTCTTCCATTTTTCTCACGATGTTCTCCCTCTTTCTAATGATATAGAAACTCATGGTTCAAAATTCATTTTTTCTTCCTTTCTTCTCTCTCCAGTCTCTCCTTAGTCCTTTCTCCATTATTTCATTTAATACAAATTTCAATTTATTTCACCCATCTGCCAAGCTTTCCACATATTTTTCATTTCTATTTCCATTTCCTCTTTTTCACTTGATTTTACCTTATCTATCTATCTATCTATCTAACGATCGACTGATCAATCTATCTATGTATAGCGAGATGCCATAATCCTATAAGGGGTGGCCATTTGACTTTGAATTAGTTGTTTTACGGAGAGGGGCATTAACCCTCAGCCAACTCACTTATTAACATGTAGGGAACATGTACAGGTTGATTATATGATTACCATCCAATGTTGCAAATGGATTCCTGGCTTAGAGGAAACCATCAGGCTTGTCACTCAGTGTAATGACACCCCAAAAGGAACGAAGAGTAATGAAAAGGGAGACAGGAGAAATAGGATGAGAGGAGGGGAGATACAGCAAAAGAATGATAAAAGTGAAGGAAGAAGTAGGCAGCTCTACATCAAGTAAGTGGATGATTTTCCCTTACACTTATCTTTAATGTTTCATTCTAATCCTTTAATTTCTTAATCTGACTTTCCGCTTATGCCTTACATTCTACCAATTCTTCTTCAGTCTCCATCTTTCCCTCTTTCATATCATCCCTCTCAGCTAGTCCCTTCAAAACAGCCGACCTCTCTATCATATCTTTACCAAAATTCTTAGATTCATAAATTACCTGTACAGTAATCCCTTTAATACCTGGATGCCCAAGACCCGGACATTTTGGGCTTGGGTCCATCAGTCCAAGTCTTGGATAATTCCCTGCAGTACGATATTCGGACATCTGGGACACACACGCACACACACACACACAAAAGCCGATATACGTTCACCCCTACTCTAAATTTGCCGCACGGTGACGAACAGCTGTGTTTTGGCGCACAGTTCCGGCAATGTCCGCTAGAGCGCTCCTGCATCCTCTCCATTTCCAGCCTACTGACCATCGTGACTGCATGCTCTTCCCCATGGCTGCCCACGTGCTTGCTTTTGTGGTGGTGCCCTACCTGCTACAGGCCCTGCTGTTCTTCTGCTGCCTCTACTCGTGTGTGTGAAGACAGCCCCGCCACCTGAGAAGAGGAAACAGGTGGTTCTGACTCTGTAGATGAAGAGGGAGATATTCGACAAGGTGGACCTGGATGGTCGACCTCCGGCATCCTCCGTGAATTTAACCTGGCCGGCTCTACCTTGTTCAACATCAAGAAATCCTGGGACAAACACACCCAGTACATGGCAGACTTTGCAGCAAAGACCAAACGCAACGTGCAGAGGAAGATTATGTACCCTCCCAGGATTGCAGAAGTCGACTGCTACAAGTTGATTTGGTATTGTCAGCAACGTGCTGCTGGTGTTCTGGTGCATGGTACAGAGCTGAAGGCTGGTGCAGAGAAGTTCCCAAGGCTCCATGACTCCCCAGACTTCAAAGCATCCAACGGGTGGCTCTTCACTTTCAAACTACAATATGGCCTTACCAACCATAAGGCCCATGGCGAAGCTTTGGACACCAACATGGAGGGAGCAGAAGAGTTTCGGCAGAAGGTGAAGGGCTTGATCAACAAGGGGGGCCTCACTCTCGGTCAAGTCAACAACACTGACAAAACTGGTCTGTTCTATCACTCACTGCCAACGAACGCCCAAGCAGTAGAGATTGAAAAGCGTGTACCTGGATGCAAGCTCTCCAAGCAGTAGATATCTGCTTTGCGTTGCGCCAGTGCTAACGGCACGCACCGGCTCAAGCCGGTTATTGCTGGCTGTGCAAAACAGCCTCAGTACCTTTGTGGGTTGACGGATGTCTTTCCAGTCATTTGGTACCATTCTCTGAAGGCTTGGTTCACAGCCAAGATCTTCATATACTGGTTTCACCAGAACTTTGTCAGGGAGGTCATCCATTATCAGACAAACACACTGGGAATCCATGCGACAAGGTAAAGGCTCTGCTTCTCCTGGACAATGCACCTGCGTATCAGTCTGACAAGGAGTTAGTGGCTGAGAATGGCCACATTAGGTGCATGTTCTTACCACCTAATACGACTGCCCTCATCTAACCAATGGACCAAGAAGTGATCGTGGCAACAAAGAGGCTGTACTTCCTGGATGAGGTGATGGATGTTCTTGAGGATGAGGATGAGCGCAGGGAGGGACGGGACACGCAAGGCCAGCGGTCTTTGGAAAACCTTCGTCGCTACAACCTCAAGTCAGCCATCTACAACTGGGCCAGTGCATGGAGAGATGTCCCTATCAAGACTCTGAAAATGGTTGGTCTCGTCTGCTTCTCAGAGCCGATGTGGTGCATGACTTTCTAGGTTTTGATGTGGATGATTTCCATGTGCATCTTCGTGCGGCTGGCGATGAGGTGGATGTGGACGAAGTGCGTGAGTGGCTGGATGATGACAATGGCGATCCTGGGTATCAGATCATACCTGATATCGACATCGCATCTTCTGTTGCCAGTACAGGTACCCAGCTGGAAGATTCTGACGAGGACAGCGATGATGATGTGGACTCCTCTTAGTGCGCTACTACTCCAGCCATCCCCAAGCTAAGCGCACTCCGAGAGCACATCGAGTTCGTTCTTGACTGCCTGGAATACCCGGGCTGCAACAGAGAGATGGGGCCCCTGGGACTTGTGGAGGAAGTGCGCACTTTTAGGCAGCACATCATCAATCGCCAGAATCGCTGTGCCTTTCATCAATCAACCACTGACAACTTTATCAAGCCTGTGACCCCGGCCGTGCCCAGCCCTGGCTCCACACCACTGCCTCACCAAGACCTGCCCTCTACCTCCAAGCCTCAGCCCAGCACATCAGCCATGGTGGAGTCTCCACTGGATGTGAGTTTGTGGCTATCTTCAGAGTCGTCTGCAGTGGGTAGCCCATCACCATGTCCCAGCGACGTGCCCCTGGGCCACTTGCAACACCTACTTTCTGGCTCTGACAATGAGAAAACTGCAGTACTTCACCACCAGACCACACGGAAATTTACAGTGTAGTGCAGTGTTAAGAAATTAGAATTCGGAGTGCAAAGGATAAGGTGCAGAGTGCAACACTGGCGTGTTTCAAGTGCAGCGCAAGTAAGAACAGACTATGCAGTGTTACGAAATTAGAGTTCAGATTGAAAAGGATTAAGTGATGAGAAGAACACTGGCATGTTTCAAATGCAGCACAAGTAAGAACAGAATGTACAGTGTTAAGAACCTAGAATTCAGAGTGCAAAAGAATTAAGTGCAGAGTGCAATACTGGTGTGTTTCAGGTGCAACACAAGTAAAAACAGTGTGTGCAGTGTTAAGAAATTAGTATTCAGAGTGCAAAGGATTAAGTGCGGTGCAACAATGGATTACTGTACGTGCTTCAAGTGCACCTTCACCACTGTCAGAGCCTGAGAGGAGGAGGGTTAAGCTTCGCGACAGCCACGGATGTGTCGTAAGTACCCAGTACACTGCTAAATATTTTCCATACTCACTTGTAATTTCTCACTCTCTGGTTCCTTTTCATTTATTTTATGGTTTCTGTCTCTGATTTGTTGTAACCAGGGTCTTAAATAGGTGCTGTGCATGTCCTGTAGGGAGTTATTCAGGAGGCTTTCAAAGTTAGGTTGGGTTGGGGTCTATAAGTACCTGTCCAGGGGCATTTTTCCCAAGTCCCAGACAAAACCAAATCCTGGACGTTGCTTTGGCTCCATTACACCAGTACTTAAAGGGATTACTAAATTCCTCTTTCTAACAATTCTAACCTCTTCTTAACCTCCCAGTCCACTGCGACACTCTAACTTTTGTCTCCATCTCCTTGAATTTACCCTGAAACCCTTCAAATTCTGGTGTTTCAGGACTCCTCCTTTTGCCACTGGATCTAACTTTTGATGTATGTTTGGGTGTTGCTTCATAGAAATGGATGTACACAGTTGTTGTAAACAATGCCTTTGTTATCTTACCAGTGTTTTGTGGCCATCTGATTTTTAGAATATTCACAATATTACAATACAGTCTTTAATTTTCTTATTATTTCTCAATCTATAGATGCTTAATGTGAAGGCATATACATAACACATGGATAGCTCTCCTGTCCCACATATTAGATCAACTTTTGTGCTCCAACCAGCTTATGTCCAGTTGCTCTCATAGGCTCTCCTTCTCTCTCTCTCTCGTGTGTGTGTGTGTGTGTTTTTCATTCATGCATATATATGTGTGTGTGTAGGAGGTGGGTGGGAGGACAGGATGGCTAGGGATGGAGAGAAGCACAAAAAATTATCCAAGGTTTATGTGGTGGTGGTTTGGGATGGAAAAGACTGCAGATGAGAAGTGTTTGCATGAGAAGAATATCATATGAAACATGATGGCACTGAGGAGCATATGAAAGAGGGTGAATCAGAATGGAAAGGGCTGCCATTGAGGAAATGAATGCGAGAAAGGTGGTTATGATGGAATGGGAGACTGCAACTAATGACTGTATGCAGCACGATGGCCTGAGATGAATAGATTGCAGCTGAAGAGTGTACTGCATATGTAAAAATTTGTCAGGATGAAGAGATAAGCAGTGAGAAGTGATGTAAAATGGTGGGATACGATGGAATGACGGACTGCAGCTTAGGAGTATACATCAAGCAATAGGATGGACTGGGGTACAATAAGGCATTTTACTGTAATAAATTTAACAAAATATAAATATGAAAATGTAAAAATACTGACATGAGCTGCTGAATATATGCAAGAGGAATTTTATGTTAATACATACATCCCTCTCTAACAGAAACATAGTGACCTAGAGCTATGCTAATCAGTTGTGACATTTAAAGCAAGTGACCAACAGGTGTCATTTAGTACACAGATATTACCCAGTGTAGTAAATGGTTTACTAGGTTATAGCAAACCACTAGGCATGTTAGTGACATTGAGTGAGTGGATGATAGGCACCCCCACCTAACACCAATTTTAATGAGGCCGATAAAATATGTGAAAAATTATTATAATACTGACTTGATCTTTTCATTGGCTTCAGTCCTGGCTCTTTTCTCCTCCTCCTTGGCCTTCTTCAAAGCCTCAGTGGCACTGTGAAGTTCTTTATCCTTTGCCTGCAGTTCCTCCTCAACCTGTGTATAGAGTACATAATTATTATTATTATTATTTTTTTTTTTTTAATGCAAGGAAGAAGGAACCAAATGCCATGGGCCCACATACTGTTCCTTCCAAGAAAAAAAAAAAAAAAGAGCCATATTCAAGATCTATTCATTTCGAGATGCCTGGACACACTGCGTTTGAAAGACTGGAGATCATAGGAAGTAGGGAATACAGACAGAGGAAGACAGTTCCAGAGTTGACCAGTTGCATAAATGAAGGACTGGGAGTAATGGTTAACTCTTGCATTAGAGAGTTGGACAGAAAAGGGATGAGAGTTTGTTGCTAGCCGGGTACTACGTGCCTGTCGTAGAGGTGGAGGAATGCAAAGCAGACAGGTCAGAGGAACAGTTAGTATACTGTATATGTTTGTATAATGGTACTCTGTTCACTTTGACAAGAGTAAAATTGTCATCTCCTCATCTTCAAGAGTGTGCTATAGCAGAATAAACACTAGAATATGGTGCAAGTCACAAAATGTGATGGAAATAATGAAGAATGTTAGTACTGCCTCATTCTACTACTGAGCTAAGGGAAATAAGCCACAAAAGGACAAAAAACTCTACCTCATTAAAATTAATGAACTATAGTTCATATGTAAGTAGTGGCACCAATACACTCAAGCTGCTCCACTGTCCAGTTATTCAAATGTCCCTCAACTCCATGCCTAGTGGACTGCATGAGGAAAGCACTTTCAGCCTGAAGTCTACTGGGCTCATATTCAGAAAATTCAAGGGTTGTAATTCTTACTAGTAACTACTAATATGTATGATACAAATCATAAACACACAGTTAAAGCACTCTCCTCCATCCTCCCCCCAATTTACATAAAATCTTCATCCTTCAGAAGGAGCCTGTGTGTAGGAAAGATGGGACTGGAATTATGTTTGTATACCTCCTTCACTTTAGCCTGGCATATATCTATCACTCTCCATCTTGAAAACTAAACTTTAACATGAGATTAACATTAGAATATGGTGTTAATCATGAAGAAGTGTTACAGAAAGAACGTAGTGCTATGGTATTGTCTTATTCTGCCATTGAGCTATAGGATATAAGTAGCAAAATGATAAGAATCTCTGCCTAATAGTGAACAAACTAGTTAACATGTATGCATGTACTAATGCATAAACACAAAGCAAAAAGCATTTCCTGGCTAGGGTAGGGAAATATGACATTTTGAATTTAAGGATTTAACTAATCTTCCACAAGCCCCACTGACATATCATAAAAAACACACCCACTTATACTAATATAGCATTCCTGAATGAGAAATCTCTCCCATGTATTCAGTATGGAAAATGAGTATTAGTGTCAAAGTGGTGATGGGTGAAGGTGTGAGACATATAGGACTGCTGGGCTGAAGGAAACAATCTCTTGCCAAAGCCCATAGTTAAATATATCTATTTATCTATAGCCAGATGCCTTAATCCCACAAGGGATTGCCAAAAGCAAAACACCTCCTTCTTGCTGTCCCTTGCCATTTTGCTGCCCTTCCCCCCTCCAGCTGACATCGCCTCTTTCATATACCTCTCCACTCCATCCCTCCATTTCATCCTCAGTCTCCCCCTCCCTTTCCCTCCCTCCACCTCACTCTCATTCACTCTCCTAGTTAGTCTCTCACTCTCCATCCCCTCCACAAGGCCAAACAACCATAATGTACAGTAATTCCTCGATTATCCAACGAAATAGAGCCAAAGGCATGTCCGGGTAGTGGACTTCTCCCCTGGCCCTCATTCGCACATAACCTAACCTTGAAAGCCAGTGTAAAAGGCCACTACAGTACATCATACAACACTTCTTCCTATTGTTTAATACTACTCTATCTGGTCAAGCAAACCTATAAACCACAGCAAAGCAATTACCATGATCAAGCAGACCTACCAACCACAGACAAGCAGCCATCTAAACCCTCATCATACCATGATCAAGCAGACCTACCAACCACAGACAAGCAGCCATCTAAACCCTCATCATGACAACTGACGTGTCATCCGACGCAAGAGACAGTTCCCCACAGACCCAGACTTCGCATCATTCATTTACAGCCAGATGAAGCACATCATTAGCAACCTTAAGCACTGATCTGGCTGTGGAGCAGACAACATAAGCAACATACACCTTAAAAACCTTGCACCAGTGCACACTTTCAATACAATTATACAAAATGCAGACAAAAGACACATCCCTAGAGGCAACACAAAAAGACACAACCCCAACTTCACACAAGAAATTCAAGGCCTCATCAGACAATGGGACACATTATGACACTCCCCAACACCCCATACACATGACACCATACAACAAATACAAGAACTCAACACTCAAATAAACAATAATATCAGAACAGCAAACACTAAATTGGAATAATTATCTCCAAACACTTGATCACAAAACAAACACAAGCAAACTCTACAAAACACTAAACAGCATCACACTCTCCAAGAGCAACACTACACAATCACACACTGCCATCACAACAACAGACACCATTCCTTTAAACAAACAACAAGCAAACACTCTCATCAATCCCTTTTCTCGTGTCAGCCATCTAAACCACCACTGCGACGACTGACGTATCATCCGACATAAGAGACAGTTCCCCACAGACCCAGACTTTGCACCTTTCACTTACAACCAGATAAAGCACATCATTAGCAACCTCAAACACTCACCTGCCTGTGGACCAGACAACATAAGCAACATACATCTTAAACACCAACATATCACACTACAGCTACTCACACAACATAATACCCAACATCTGGAAGCATGGCATTACCATCACTATCCCCAAACCCAACAAAGACCCCATGTTACCTTCCTCACACTGCCCCATCACACTCCTCTGCACCTCCTCCAAAGTCACTGAATGACTGGTACTACAACCAGTTACACCTCATACCCCCCTAGCCCCATCACAACATGGTTTTAGGCCACTACACTCCACAAACACTCTTCTTACAGACCTTACACAGAGAGTTTTTGATGGCATGAATTCAGCTAGGCCACAACACAGAACACTCCTAGTCACACTAGACATTAGTAAAGCTTTTGATTCCATCCCCCGCCACAACCTCACAGACAAAATATTCAAACAAACATGCACAATAACACAAAAAGATGGCTGGCAAACTACCAAGCAGGCAGATGTGCACATGTAACATTTGCCAGTCAGTCTTTGAACATCTGAAACTTCACAAATGGTGTCCCCCAAGGATGTGTTTTATCCCCTACACTCTTTAACCAATACGTGCACGACATACCCACACCCCACACACAACAAATACACATAGCTTCCTATGCAGATGACATAACACTTACATGCACACACCAAAATGCAAACACAGCCACAAAAATCCTCCAACCTTACCTCAACACACTACATGAATAGTTCACCACAAACAGGCTCAAAACAGCCCTAGCCAAATCTACATTGACCCTTCTCACAAACTGGACAGCAAAACACAGTCACATTCCACACCTCACCATAAACAACACTCCCCTACCACACACACACACAAAATCCTTGGTGTAACATACAATACATCAATGTCATTTAAACAACACGTCACAAACATCAGAAATAAATTAACACCAAGACTCAATGTCTTGAGGTCACTTGCCCATACAACATTTGGACACAACAAAGAAACCACCACCACAGTATACAAACAATATATACGTTCAGTGATGAATTATACAAGCCCTGCTTAGGATCCTAACCTCACTAAAACACTCTATAACACTCTTCAGACCATACAAAACAAGGCCCTAAAAATAATCACAGGCTGCACAGCTATTACACCTACAGACCACATACACTAAGAAACCAAAGTCCTCAAAGTCAAGGATCACCTAGACCTGAAAGGCACCCAAATTCTCGGTGCAGCCTCCACAAACCCACAACATCCACTACACTAGATGGCAGCACATCCACACACATCAAGAAACATCAAAACAACACCCAGCACACGATATCATACACAAATACTGTCATCTTTTCCCCCCCCGCCTGCCTCAAACCAGCTTCCAGAAGCAAATTCATCGTCAAATCACTCGCCGTTCCATTCAGTCACTTAACAACACACAGCTGCATGCACGGCCTCCTGACATCCATCCTTCTGAATCCTATCTCCCTCATGAGGACAGGGTCCACCTGGCCAGGCTGAGATGTGGGCAGCATCCAGCCCCCTTAAGTTATCAAAAGAGGCTGGATGGCTCCGTCACTGACACCTGTCCAGAATGTAACACAGCACCCCATACTATTAAGCACATCATGGAAGACCGCACTGCACAAAATCACCTACGCCAACAACACAATGTACACTCCTTGAGAGCTCTGTGGGAAAGCCCGGTCTTGGCCATGGCCTGCTTTAGGGACTCGGGGCTGTTCGGCCAGACTGCCTAGGGAACAACTACTACTACTACTACCAACTACACCAAGAAATCAAAATCCTCAAAGTCAAGGATCACCTAGACACGAGAGACACCCAAATTCTCACCGCAGCCTCCACAAACCCACACCATCGACTGCACTACATGGCAGCACATCCACACACACCAAAGAACATCAAAACAACACTCAGCACACGATATCATACACAAATACTGTCATCCCTCCCCCTTTGCCTGCCTCAAACCAGTTTCCAGAAGCATATCCATATTCAAATAACTTGCCACTCCATTCAGTCACTTAAAATACAACACACAGCTAAATGCATGGCCTACTGATATCCACCTATCTGAATCTTATCTCCCTCGTGAGGATAGGATCCACCTGGCCAGGCTGAGATGCAGGCATCATCCAGCCCTACTGAGTTATCAGAAGAGGCTGGATGACTCCACTGCTGATACCTGTCCAGGATGCAACACAGCACCCCATAATAATTAAGCACATTACGGAAGACTGCACTGCACACAATCACCTGTGTCAACAACACTACATACACTCCTTGAGAGCTCTGTGGGAAAACCCAGTCTCGGCCATGACCTTCCTTAGGAACTCGGGGCTGTTCGGCCAGACTGCCTAGGGAACAACCACTACTATTACCACAGACAAGCAATCAGCACTGCAGAGGCACATCCTGCAGTGACATGAAAACATGAAAAAAATGGCTACACAAGAAAAATGCAGTGGATACACAAAACATATATACTGTAATGGTAAAATGGAATGAAATCATAGTAAAATAGAATAAAATCATGGTACGGCTGAGTAGGCTAGTATAAAATCAACATCAACACTCACGATTTGACTATCCTGCATCAGTCTCACCCAGGATCACCCCCTTCAAAAGAGTCAGCGCTATCCTCTTCCTTTTCCCTGGTCATCAAACACCCTAGGAAGAGGCATGCAAGGAATAGCAAGGCCAGAAGCAGGTAGGGAACAACCACAGAAACCACGACGTGTGCCGCTATAACAAATGTTTACATCGCCATGCAGGAATTGAGAGCGGGCGAGTCTCTGGCTGATGCTGGGTAAACTAACCAGCCAGACAGAGCAACACCACTGGGCTATTCCTACCCGGAAATTTTTGCACAACCATGATTTCAAAACGGATGCAAGCACTGTGTCCGGACAGTGGGAAAAAATGTACAAATAACAGTTTGGAACAGCCAGATCATAGCATCTGGGTTACGGATTATCCGGATAATCGAGCGATTACTATATTTCTCCTAACGCTTTCTGCCACATCCACATCCACACCACAACGCTCCTTCACTTTCTCATTTGTCAGTCTGTCTCTCCACGTAACTCCACATTTGTTGAAAACGACAAACATAAGGCTTTTTGTAAATAAATAGTGTTAACAATCTCCATAAAAAGTACAGAGCGCCCGCCACAGAAATCAACAGGATAAAGGGCTCTCATCACAGCCCCTACACCTTGTTATTTCTTTTGTTTACACATTTTTGGCCTTCCAGGCCAAAATCTGAACCTTTTCTTCGGCACTGAGGTTGGTAGGAGCTATATGGGTGTATAAGCGCAAAATGCAGCACTAAACAAGCTAACAAGAGAAAACAGAGGGAAGCGGTACAGGAGCAAGCAACCCTAATGCACTCTCAAAGAGCACTGTGGCAGGAACTGAAGGTTGTCTTGTTTTCCTGGTATGTCTCTGCATTGACAGACATACAACAGTTTTGATAGGCTGTGAGACTAGGCTGCAAACCGCAAAAGCTTCAGAGCACTTTTTCCCATTGATTTCTATGGTGGGTGCTCTATACTTTTTGTGGACACTGTATAAATAAATAAACAGATATATAAAAAATAATATAAATAAATAAAAACAAGACTGATTCTCTCTCTCTATCTCTCACCTTGGTCACCTTAGACATCAATTGTGCTTTAAGTGTGTCTATCTCATCATGTGCCTCACTCATTTGTGTCTCCAACTTTGCCCTCTCACTCTCCACATCTTCTAACTCCTTCCGAAGATTTGATAACCTGTGGGAGAGAAAGTAAAACCATCATCATCATTACAAAGCATTATTCACCATCCATCTATCCATCATCTAATCCAGTGTTGCCCATGAGGAACATAGGAGTCCAGGGCAGTAAGTTGGTCCTGACATTTAAGCTGAAAGTGACCAGCCTCACTTATCCCTGAGTGGCATTTACGTGGGCAATAAACCCCAACCACCCCTTGGATATAAATCTGCACAGGCTCAATCTGACTGGAACACCTTAATTGCCCACTAAACCACCAGGTACCATAATCTGGTTACATGGTTACCACCAAGCATAGTAAATGGTTTCCTGATGTACAGGAAACCATTTGGCTTGTCACTCAGTGCAGAGTCATCTGTAAACAGAAGGAAGGGGAAAGAATGAGGTAAAGAAAGACAGAAGATGGATGGAAAGAAGGAAGAGAGGAAAGGCCAGGCACCCAAGAGCAGCACTACATCGAGTGAGTAATGGTGAGCGCCCCCACCAACCACACGGCATTATTCACACAACAATAAAAACTAAAGCACTTTTAACAGGGCAAAGGTTCATATCCACTTTCACTTCCATTGATGGCTAGGTGTAGTCAGACTGGAAGGTTGAATTGACTATAGCTTATCAATCCTCTCCAAAAAGAAAAGAGCCTTTAGCTTCTGAAAGCTGGCAGCTAATTGGTTGACCACGTCCATTCATTAGTAATGATATATTTTAAATAATTTTTACTATAAGGGCCACAATAACCATTTGATGATATGATTACTTAAACAAAATATTCTTATAGTTATCTGCATAGGTTAATTTAAAAACAAGGCCCTAACAAGCCTATCAGAACACCTAGATAATGTGAAATTTTCAGTTCTTACGACAAATCAACACTTTTGGACAGATTTACGAATTGCTGAATTTTTCCCCATCAATCTATTGCCAGATGCCTTAATCCTGTATGGGGTGGCCACAAACAAATCGCCTCCATATCGGCCTGCTCCCTGCCATTTCAAGGACAAGCTCCCAGCTCACAATCCTCTCTCTCATATACCTCTCCACTCCATCCTTCCATCTCATCCTTGGCCTCCCCCTCCCTTCCCCCCCTCCATCTCACTCACATACACCCTCCTTGTCAGTCTCTCACTCTCCATCCTCTTCACATGGCCAAACCATCTCAATGTGTTTCTCCAAATGGTTCCTATCACATCCAAATCCACACAACAATGCTCCTTCACTTCCTCATTTGACAGTCTGTCTCTCCATGTGACTCCAAATGCTCCTCTCAAATAACTAATTTCTACTCCTCTCACTCTTGACTTGCATCCCTCCAACAAGGTCCAACTTCACTTCCATAAGTTAGAGCTGGTATCACAATACGGTCATGCAGTAACTTTTTCACTTTCATGCTCACTTCTCTGTTTCTTATCACTGCTTTCAAAGAACCAGCAACCATTCTTCCTTGTTGTACCCTTTCAAGCACTTTATCCTCTAAACTTCCATCCTTACTCATCACACTACCCAAGTACTTAAATGCTCTCACATTTTCCATTTCCTCCTCATCCAGCCTCACTATACATTCACTGACTTCACTTCTCTCGAAGACCATAACTTTACTCTTCCCTACATTCACCTTTAGATTCCATTTCTTAAAAACTCTCCCAAACTCTTTCACCAAGCTTTGCAGCTCCCATTCATCTTCAATTAACAACACAGTATCATCTGCAAACAACAGTACAGGGAGTTTCCACACACTGCCTTCTCTCATTAGGGCTGCTCCACCATCCACTGCTCTACCTTGTATCTCTTTTATAACCCCATCCATTTACATGCTGAACAACCATGGAGACATGACACATCCCTGTTTCAATCCAACCTTCAAATAGTAAAATTCACTCAGTTCACTGTCTACACACACTGCAGCCTTAGCACTCTCATACATACTCTTCATGGCATTCAGCAATTTCACAATTACTCCAAAAATTCTTAATACTTTCCATAATCCTTGTCTATCCATGTCATATGCTATCTCCAGATCCATGAAGGCCACATACAACTTCCTTCCCTTCTCTAAGAACTTTTCCACTAAAGACCTAAGAATGAATATCTGATCTACACAATCTCTTCCCTTCCTAAATCCTCCCTGTTCATCCCCAACTGATTCCTGTTATTTCCCTATCTCTTTCAACAAGTATCCTACCATATACTTTTAAATTTCACTAAGAAGTCAAATGCTCCTGTAATTCTCACACATTTCCCTTTTCCCCTTTTCCTTCATACAGGGGAAAAATTATACCTGACTCCCAATCCTTCGGGACTTTACCCATGTTCAGGCAAATTAGGGTAAATTTTATGTCATTAGTAAGACATTATGTTAAATCTAACCTAGTAAGACATCAGAATTCCAATGAAATATGACATATTCCTTGTATTTTGATGAATGAGTGGTAAACACGGGGGGGCATTTTGTGGGAAGAGCACTCAGCCAAATGAAACGGGAACTGGGATGCCGCACTTGACTAGGCAGACGAATTTTCTAATTTACTTGAGAGGTTTTGCAGTATGCTTTCTACTTTCCCATCAGTTTACATTATGCTTTCTACTTTCCCATCAGTTTACATTATGCTTTCTACTTTCGCATCATCGATAAGCCTTCTATATTTTTATTTTTGAATATCTACAGGTATAATAGCTGTGACAAGTTATGGGCTGTGGGATATTTGAAAGTGACAGGTGACATACAGCCTCTTCACTCCTGTCTACCAGTCATTCATCAAAATACAGGGAATATGTCATATTTCACTGGAAGTCTTGTCTTACTAGGTTAGAGTTTATATAATGTTGCAATGATGTGTAAATTACCTCAATTTGCCAGAACATCAGAAACAAAAAATCAACAACTCACAAAACTCTGTCCAAAAGTGCTGATTTGTCCCGAAACCGAAAATTTCAAACGTATCTAGGCGATCTGATAGACGTTGTGAGGCCTCGTTTTTAAATTCATCATCATCTAATCCAGTGTTGCCCTATGAGGAGTGTAGGAGGCCAGGGCTAGGCAAGTTGGTCCTGACATTTAACCATTCTGTAACCAAAGGTCCGGAATTTTACGTGCGCCCCTGGCCAACGCCGGGGCCATTTTCTGAAGTTTCGAAAACTGATTTTTTATTTTTCCTTGCAATATTGAAGAGAAAGTTCTGATGCACCTGGTAGTGCAAGTTTCAGCTTGCTAGATCCATCCTGTGGCATGCAATCAAACCCGGAAGTTCCGTAAATTTAGGAAGCTGATACTAGTCACATGTAGGTATTGCAGTGAGGCAAGATTGCACTTTTTTTTTAACCAAAAAACATTATCAATGGTGCTGAAAAGATAAGAAATAATGTAGTAAATGAAATGAAATTTAACAAATTAATCACTGTTCTGGCCAAGATTCGATCTCAGGCCCCCGTGCTATATAGGCATGAACGTTACCACTGACCCAAAGAGAGGATCCCCACTTTGCCTCTGGGCAATGCGGGCTTTTTTACACCCCATTACATCACTCTTTTCTTCCCCTAGTGATTAATTTGGTCAGTTTCGCACACCCACATGGTAGCGTAGCGCACTGGAGGCCACCTCCGGGATGTGAGGCTGTCAACAACTCATACGACCCTCAAGGCCCTTGCCTCACATCCCACACCACTGCCAACCAATGTAATAACTGAAATGAAACTTAACAAATTAATCACTGTTCTGGCCGAGATTCAATCTCAGGCCCCCGTGCTTTATAGGCGCGCACACGTTACTACTGAGCCAAAGAGAGGATCCCCACTTTACCTCTGGGCAACGCGGGCTTTTATACACCCCATAACAATAACTAGATATGTGTATTATAAAGTTTTTCAGTACATGATATGTGAGATTTGAATTTAAAAAATTATATTATGAATTTATTTTGCATTTTTCGGTGTTTATTGTGTTTATGGATGTATCAACTTATTTTTGTAGCCTGGGTGACGGAATTTGTTGGAAAAGGGAGGCGAGAGTTTCTGTTGTCAGATGTAAATGAGAAAAACGTCATCCCCTAAGTGTACAGGCTGGATAGTGAGGGCTGAAAAGCGAGACGACCTGCCATTTGCACCTCGCACGAGCTGATTAGCGGAAAGGGAAGGGGGGCCTTTCCACCCACGAAAGCATCACGTGAACACTGACTACTTTCCTATTATGCTTCTAAATGGCAAAGAATATGGAACATGATTCAAAACAGTACAACAAACCTGAGCAAATAGGTAAAGATACCAAACAAAAATTAGTATTTCTTTTATTTTCATGTCTTTTTGGTTTATGCCTGACTTATAATTGTAAAAAGGGTGGTTGTGTGTGTCTTGCAAGGGAGGAGAAAGATGACATCTGTCTGGGTTGAGATAATGGGTATAACTTTGTGTGTTTAGGCATGGCCACGAGCGAAAAAATTGAACATCCAATCCTCACGGCGGCAGGTGGTGAACTGACACATGCGGTGTGAGAATGTGAAGTGAAGGTTAGTCTCGCGTCCCAGATGTTCGTTCACAGTTTTCTACAAGTCGCACTGTATCGAATGATCCGAACCAGTAACAACAAACCTGCGCAAACAGGTAAAGATACCAAGATAAAAACGTATTTTTCTCTTATTATCATGTCTTTTATGTTCATGCCTGTATTTATTCATAATCATAAACAGGATGGCTGTGTGTGTGTTTCGCAAGGGAGGAGAAAGATAATATTTTCTGTCTGGGTCGAGATAATGGGTATACCTATGTGTGTTTAGGCATAGCCACGAGCAAAAAAAGTTGTACATCCACTCATCACAGCAGAAGGTGGTGAAACTGACAAATGAGGTCTGAGAGTGTGAAGTGAAGGTCAGTCTCATGTCCCAGGTGTTCGTTCACTTCCCAAAAGTTTTCACAGTTTTCTACAAGTCGCACTGCATCGAATGATCCAAACCAGTGCAACAAACCTGAGCAAATAGGTAAAGATACCAAGACAAAAATGTATATACAGTAATCTCTCTACTATTCGGATGCCCATTATTCGGAACCACCACTATTCTGACATTGTGGGCTGTCTGCCCCCAAAAATGCCAAAAAATTTGAAAAAATCCGACAAAATCTGATTTTTTTGGACTACGTCAGTTTGAATTTCCCTCGTGCGCCGATAGGCTGTGTTTTCGCGTGTGGCGCCTGTCTGTCGGTCCCATTTCCCGCTCTGTTCCTGCCTCGTAAACACGCTCCGACAATGGCGGCCGAAGTGATTGGTTTTGTGGTGATACCCTACCTCCTGCAGGGCTTGATGCTGCTCTTCGCCTTGTTCATCATGTGTGTAATGATGTCTGATACCGAGATCGCATCTACTGTTGCTGGTCCGAGTAGCCAGCAGGAAGATTCCGACGAGGACAGCGATGATGATGTGGACTCCTCACTGCTTGCCACTACCCCAACCATCCCCAGGCTGAGGACACTCCGGGAATATGTGGAGTTCATCCTTGACTACCTAGAACACCCGGACTGCGACAGGGAAATGGGGCCCTTGGGATTTGTGGGTGAAGTGCAAGCTTTCAGGCAGCGCATCATTAATTGTCGTTGCTTGCGTCAATCCACCATTGACAGTTTTTTCAGGCCAGTCAACCCTGCCGCCGTTAACCCTCGCTCCACACCATCATCTCACCAAGACAGGCCTTCTAGCTCCGAGCCACAGCCCAGCACATCAGGCACGGCGGAGTCACCACTGGATGTTAGTTTGCGTCTATCTTCGGAGTCCTCTGCAGTGGATAGTGTATCACCACATCCCACCAAGAGGCCCCTACACCACCTCCGTCAGCTCATCTCGGACTCTGACAGCAACTAAATTCTCCAGGACTCGTCACTAGACCACAAGGGAATTTACTGTTATGTACAGTGCAGTGAAGTGATGTGATCCCAGTTATGCAAAAGAAAACATTGTGGAAAGTGCTGGTGAGAAGTGCTGGTGATTGTCAAATGCAGCGGAAGTGCAAAGGTGTGTCAGGTGCAAGGTCTTCCTGTCAGAGTCTGAGATGATCGAGCGAGTTATACATCAGGACGGCGGCTTCTTTTTCGTAAGTACCCTAACTACATCAAAATTCCTTGTTTTGTTATTTCCATATCATTAATCTCATGCATAAACTATGTGAAAGATGATTTCCATAATGATTTTCATGTCTAACCTGTTTTCAGCATGCTGTAAATGTGTTAAAAAATTACCCTAAATGTTAACCATAATTTCCTGCTTTCAATTTAATTTTTTCATGCATGGTTTTTAAGTGCACCAGCTATGAAAAAGGTGAATGCCTTTGATTTGTGTGCAAGATGATTACCATAAAGATTTTCATGTCTAACCTGTTTTCATCATACTGTAAATCTGTTAAAAAATTACCCTAAATGTTAATCATAATTTCCTACTTTCAATTTAATTTATTCATGCATGATTTTTAAGTGCACCAGCTATGAAAAAGGTGAATGCCTTTGATTTGGGTGCAAGATGATTACCATAAAGATTTTCATGTCTAACCTGTTTTCAGCATGCTGTAAATGTGTAAAAAAATTACCCTAAATGTTAATCATAATTTCCTGCTTTCAATTTAATTTTTTCATGCATGGTTTTTAAGTGCACCAGCTATGAAAAAGGCGAATGCCAATGAATTTCATGTCCGGTCATAACCTAACCTAACCTAACCTAACCATTTTGTTAATCATAATTTCCTGCTTTTAATTTAATGTTTTCATGCATGGTTACCACTAGTATTGAAGTGCACCAGCTGTGAAAAAGGTGAATGCCAATGATTTTCATGTCCTGTACCTAAACAAAGCTGCCAACTCAGTGAACAGTTGAGCCTAACTTACCTCAAATTCATTCTTTTTGGGTAAAATTTAAATTAATTCATGCTGTGTGTTAATTATTTTAGTGCACTAGCTGTGAAAAAGGTGAATGCCAGTGAATTTCATGTCCGGTCATAACCTAACCTAACCTAACCATTTTGTTAATCATAATTTCCTGCTTTTAATTTAATTTTTTCATGCATGGTTACCACTAGTATTGAAGTGCACCAGCTGTGAAAAAGGTAAATGCCAATGATTTTCATGTCCTGTACCTAAACAAAGCTGCCAACTCAGTGAACAGCTGAGCCTAACTTACCTCAAATTCATTCTTTTTGGGTAAAATTTAAATTAATTAATGCTTTGTGTTCATTATTTTAGTGTACTAGCTGTGAAAAAGGTGAATGCCAGTGAATTTCATGTCCGGTCATAACCTAACCTAACCTAACCTAACCTAACCATTTTTCTGGTAACA
>JAGKTI010014714.1:0-21336 GCA_018397915.1 Birgus latro | reverse complement strand
TTGATGCAAACGAACCACCACTGGATCTCCGCCGACAGTCCCTGGTGGTGCAGTGTTGGCACCGCCTTCACCGTCTTCCGAGCTCATTGAGTTGTCAGGCTGCCTCTGAGGTCGCTCTTTTCCCCTTTTATAACGCCCATCCTCGCTATCCACACCCGTTTGGGTACAGAGCGAGGGTTGCCATTGGGGAGTTGGGTGTCCAGTCCTCCCCTGTTTGCCCTATGCGTATCCCCCGAGTGGCTCCCTGGCTTCTGCCTGAAGTGCAACCATGGGATTACTTCCTCGAGAGGAAGGCATCTATTTCCTCACAGGTAGCTCAGTCTTATTTTTTGGAACATGCCTCTATTCATAGTGACTCAGTCCCTGTGTATACAGATGGCTTTAAATCCCGAGCAGGGACAGGCTTTGGTGTAATTTTTCGTGATTTTAGCCGTGGTGGGAGTCTCCCTCCTTCTACATCTGTTTTTACTGCTGAACTTACTGCCATATTAGTTGCGGTTGAAATGATTTTTAGCTTTCCTCCAGCTTCTTTTACCATTTTTAGCGACTCAGCCAGTGCCTTACAAGCCTTGTCTCATGGCTTCCCGTCACATCCCCTAGTTTTAGCTGTCTTGGAATGGCTCTTCTTATTATTCAGGCGAGGATACTCTGTACAACTGTGTTGGGTCCCTGCACATGTAGGGGTCGTGGGCAATGAGCGAGCTGACTCTCTGGCTAGAGCTGCTGCCTCTCGTCCTTCCTCTCCAAGTTGCCGTGTCCCATCCGAGGATTTGTGTGCGGCCACTGTGGGGGCTGTCCGTTCCTGCTGGCAGAGGAGGTGGGATGCAGCAGGGGCAAACAAACTCCGCAGCATACGTAGGAACCTGGGTGATGGGGGATATGTGGGACTGTCCCGACAGTGGGAAACAGCTTTGACTCGCCTTCGGATTGGCCACAGTAGGCTGACTCATGGTTTTTTGATGTAGAGGGCGCCCCCTCCCTATTGTGATGACTGTCTGGTTCCTTTGACTGTGCGGCATCTCCTTGTCGAGTGCCCCAGTCTTGGGGACCTTCGTCAGCGGTACCTTTCTAGATGCCGAGCCATCAACGGTTCGTACCTTCTCTCCTCAGTGCTTGGGGAAGAGGCCTGTGTTATGGGGGGAAGTACTTTCTCCTTTGTGTTGCGTTCTGGCCTTCTCCGCAAGCTATAGAGCTTTACCATATTTTAGCTTGTGTTTTAATGATAATGTACTAGTGTTAACCCTTATATTTCCATTATATTTTTAGTTTTTTAGTTTTGGTCGCTTTTATACTGTTGGTTTGTTTTAAGCATCGTTTTTCTTTGTATTTTATTATGTCTCTTATATATAGCCGGTTTGTTTTAAGCATCGATTTTCCCTTTGTTTTTTATTCTTATTATTATATATATTGATTTTCTTTTATTTTTTGTATTCGGCAGCATATGACCTCTGCTGTTGCGCCGCCATGTCGCATCTTCATTCATTCATTCATTCTGATCAGAATGGCTGGGATGATATGCAGAGGGCAATGCAGCTTGCTACTAGCCTCATGGGTGCCACAGTGGAAATTCTGGGCCAGATGTCAGTAGAGGAGAGGAAAAGTTATCAGTCCTTAGTAGAAGTAGTGGACTGCAGATACGGGACCTTTTACCAAACTGAGATTTACAGGGCAAGATTCCGGAACCTTGTACGAGCTTGAGGCTAATCCCTACAGCAGCTTGCTCAAGACCTGGAAAGTATGGCTACAAGCCGTACCCTGGAGCAGCACCTAACCTATTGGCTATTCTTCTGAGGGACCAGTTCATCGATGCTCTTGACACTGCAGAGTTGAAAGTGCAAGTGAAGTAGGCACAACCCAGATGCATGTAAGAAGCACTAGCCAGGGCTCTAGACTCTGAGTCCTATGTCAGTCAGACAGGTTGTAGTGCAGCATCCAAGGCATGAAAGGGTCATGTACGTGAAGCGGAAAAAATTTGAAGGAAGTTGCTGGTACTGTGAAAAGCCAGGACATAAGAAAGAGGACTGCTGCAAGTGGAAGAGGGAACAGGAGGAGCCCGGAGGAGGTTGCTGGTTCTGAGGGAAACCGGGACACACGAAGGACGATTGTTACAAATAGAGGAAGGAGCAAGAACAAAGCGGTGCAAGGAAATCTGCAATTTTAAGAAAAGGGTGTTGGACATGTAGTGAGGTGGGACACTTCAGTTCTGAATTTATTATATATTGATTTCATTATATATTAATTTCTTTGTTCTTTTCATTAACACGGAACAGAAGTTATTTCTGCTATTGTAATATTCATACTGCAACTTCTAGCCATCAACAATTTACACCAATAATCGCCTAAAACATGTAGGTCATGAAGCTAGTATTCTTCAAACACACATTTATAGCCGTACTGTAATGACCTCCAGAACTGAATTAATTTACCCTGGCATCATTACAACTGTGCTAATTTCCGTGGACAAAATAATGCAGTATTGTCATGATGATCGTCTGTCTGTCTATTGCCAGACGTCTTAATCCCGTAAGGGGTGGCCACAAACAAATCGCCGTCATGTCGCCCTGTCCCCCCATTTCACTGCCCTCCCCATAGCTTGCACACCCTTCTCTCATATATCTCTCAGCTCCACCCCTCCATCACATCCTCGGCTTCCCCCTCCCTCTCCCCCTTCCTCTCCCCTCCTCCACTTCACTCACATAGACTCTCCTCCTTAGTCTCTCGGTCTCCAACCTCTACACATGTCCAATCCACCTCAATGTATTTCTAACGCTTTCTATCATATCCACATCCACACCACAATGCTCCTTTACATCCTCATTAAATTATGTCAGTCTGTCTCTCCATGTAACTGCCATGCTCCTCTGAAATAACTCATTCCCACTGTTCTCACTCATGACTTGTGTCCTTCTAACAATGTCCAAGCTTCACTTCCGTACGTTTGGGTTGGTATCACAATACTATCTTGCAGCGACTTTTTTGCTTCTATTTTCGCTTTCCAATTTCTTATCACTGCTTTCAAAGAACAGCAACCTTTCTTCCTTGTTGTACTCTTTCAAGCACTCTTTCCTACACACTTCCATCATTACTCATCACACTTCTCAAGTACTTTAATGCACGCACATTTTCTATTTCCACACAATCCAACCTCACTGAACAGTCGTGGTCATAAATAATCACCTATACTCCTGTACCCCGTGCTTCAGGCTGGCTCTTTTATGCGCGGCAAGTCACACTGGAGTGAGGGGAGCTCAGAGGGAGGGGCCAGGGAGAAAAGGGAAGGTGGAGGGGGAGGGAAGATTGATGGTGCTGGGGAAGGAGGGAGTTAGGGAGGGCAGGGAGTGTAGATAGGGGAGGGACAGTGAAATGAGAAGTGGTGGCCATATAATTTGTAAATATTTGGCAGATAATGTTGCAATACGCGTTGTATAGTGGCGTCAGATAACAAGCTTTGGATAGATGGTGATATCAAGGGATGACTTGTGAGAGAAATATACTGAGGTGACAGATCAATATCAGTGCATAGCCATCGAGACTGTGTGGGCCCAGATTGTCAACGCGTGGAAGCCAGAGAACGAGAGGACACGTGATCGCCTCCTCCGGCACACCAAGGATGAGTGGGAGCTGTTCATCAATAGTATTGTTTCCTCGGTGCCGCGAGGACTCCAAGAGTTTATTAAGGCAAGTGGCCACTGGACTTCTTACTAAGGCTTTCCTGGTTTCTTTGGTTTGAATAATGTCGGTAAACACTGACGTATATTTATTTTTGGAGTTTGGGCAGGATTTTGTTTAATTTTCCTTCTAACAGAGTATGAGCGATACCGTTATTATATCCACCCTTATGCACAGACATCATATTTACTGCATTTACCTTTTATGCAAAATTATTTAAGTATCCTTTTCGTATAGAGATGCCATAAAATAGTTGATATGGTGGTGACCGAATAGAGGGAGTGCATACCGAGAGGATGATGATATTTACTGTGGACACAGCCATGTCAAAGGTTGCATATATTTCGTTCCAAAAATTAATTACATATAAGGGTAGAACACGTTTATTACACAAACATTATGGAAGTCAAAGCCTTCCAGATTCCATTCTGCATCCGGAGTCCATCCAGATTTCATTCTGTGTCCGGAGTCTAAATACACGGATATACACAAATATCTGGATCCGTACTAATGTTTGATCTGTCACTTCAGTATATTTCTCTCATGAGTCAGCCTTTGATATCACCACCTATCTAAAGCTTGTTATCTGACCCCGCTATACTAGGTGTAATGCAGCATTATCTACCGAATATTAATTCCTCTATATCATGCCCTGAATGATAGAAAATATACAAATAATGTGGTCACCACTTTGCATTTCATTCTCCCTCCCCTCCCCCACTCCACTCCAGCACCATCACTCCCTCCCCCCTACCTTCCCTTCTCTCTCTGGCCCCTCCCTCTCAGCCCCTCTTGCTCCAGTGTGACTTGCCGCGCATAAAGGAGCCGGCCTGTGGCACGGGGTACAGGAGGATAGGTTATTATTTATGATCACGACTGTACATTAAGTGACCTCATTTCTCTCGAAGACGATCGTGATAAGTAAAATCGACTCCTATCACGGCCATTACGCTCATCATGTAATTCTTTGTAGTCAAGAATACAGGAAGATTTTATCGGTTTAACTTAGTCATTAGTATAATTTACTGCTTAAAGCTAAGATCACAAATTCATACCATGAATCCTGGCTCTATGGTTTCATTAACTCACTCACAAATTCGAATTCATGCAACCTGCAGAAGACAGAGTCACTCACTGACTACTTACCGACATTTCACCCGTCTACATTCCATCCCAATGCGTACTGGACATTTTCACCAGTACCAACTCAAACGTACACTCACGCATACTAGTATCTGCTCAAGGGTTACTCCTTCCTTCCCACCTGTACCCTGTAAAGAGTGGAGGGGGGATCGGGACCTGGTCTACCCTGCCTTGATCCTCCACATCCCCTACTTTCATCCTCCAGCTGCCAGTGTTTAACCATGGATTTTCTCATCCTGAAAATCATGGCAAAACTGTTATCACAGACACTGTCAGCAGCCAAGATCTGGAAGGTATTGGATAAAATGATGTTTAATTGCAGGCTTAAAATGAGGCTTGCAGTCAATAACAATATAATCCACACTGTTGTGTCCCACACACTTCTGGGCCAGGATTCACTAATGGTCGCACACTTTTAGTGCCCCCCTTACGGGGAACTCCTCTCCATTTCGGCATTATACTGCCATGCACAAATTGTGTTGGCAATCATTTGTGACATAAAGTCTCCTTTTCGCTAAGGGACCTCTAGTCCACCCTTACAGGATTGTGACTTGGAAACAGCGGCGCATAATGTCGACTACATGAACCCCAACCAAAGCAATGGTGAGTTTCTTGTGATGTGGAGGATATTTCTTTACGTACAGCACCAGTACGTATGCATCTGAGTAAGTACTTACGTATGCACCTGTATACATATTTATGTATGCATCCATATACCTACATATGTACACCATGCATCTGTCGCAGAGTGCGGTAACCACTCCGGAAGTAGGATTGGCTCAGATTCAAAATGGTGTTCTGTACATACGGCATAGTACTCATGCTAAAACGGTTGCAAAACCTAGTTCTTGACTTATGAACTAATAGACCTTTGCTATTCAAGTGCTAAACTACTAGCAAAGTCTTGCTAACCTTCGTAGGAGGCACAAAATCGAACTAAAAATATCGATATTGTTCTTTCTTTCTTTCATTCTTTCTTCTTCATCAGTCATAACTCGAAAACAAAAGGCATTCGCGAGCGTACTAAACACCAAAATGCTTCTTGTCATGTGTAGATTTTTTATTTTTATTTTCATGTTTAGAAAAGCTTTCAGGCTACAGTTCGCGAGTTACGGCCTGAAAACCACATCTCGGTCACCCGTAAGTATGCCATTTTGTGCAATATTGGTTAGGTAAAGCTTGCCTACAGTTGAAGAACGTACCGAAACACTTCTTTTCACGGGAAGGCACCCTTGTTTTGGCCTTGCATTAGCAATGGATATATGTTCTACGAGTCAACTGCAGTCTGAACAGCATCACTGTACCGTGGCTAGCTACCGCTTACTGCGTTATTCTCCGGGTCTCAACTTTATCTCTATTTTTCGACAACAGTGCTTTCTACTTTTCTATGGAAACAAAAAAATAGGTTAAATGCTACCTTGAATACCAGTAAATCCAGGGAAGCGAGCTAGTTTTCTACTAACTTTTGTATGTGCATGCCAGCATGGTGTTGCACATGTGTGCGTGTACGTGCATAATATCTGCTGATTGCTCCAAGTGTGATAATTATAACAGTGCTACAGCCCGCGTTATCTTCTCATATTATCAATCAGCATACAGGGAACAAGGCATCATGGGACTCTCTACTCCAATCTTTAATATTATTTTAAAAATAATTAATAATTTGTCAATGTTTTCCCATTTTAATCCAGTTTAATTTGTCATTGTTTTCTCCTGTAATAATATCTTTCAGTCTGTCACCTTGTCGCTTGACCTAAAAGCGTGGTACATGAACGTGCATGCTCAGAATGCACGCATGCATACTGAAATCATGCTATGCATGTAAAAGAAAAGTATCTAGATCACATCACATGATACATGTACAGTCAGGGAAAGTTCCGCATTACCCACCTCTCGAAGCATTGGTGTGAGACGGGTGAATGTGAAGCAGCAGCCAGCCCTCATGTGTCTGGTTACTGCGAGTGTGAAGGAGAGGGAGGCGGGGCATTGGGGGCAGAGGAGGGATTAGTGATAGGTTGGGAATCACGTGTAAGTCTACAATGTATGACTTGGATGGTGTGTTTTTGTGAAAGTATAATCATGCATAAAGTAAGGGTTAGATCTGGATTGTTACATGCAAAGCATGATGTCAGCATTCCAAGCATGCATGTACAGTCGCGTTCATGAGTCCTGATACACATGTAGTAGTCTTGTCTGCTGTTGTGTCCACCTTTGGTAGGATGTTGAACTATTTCACTTGCTAACCGACCAAATTATGTTCAGTGCATCAGGCAATAAGCACAAAAGTTCCATATTCCAAAAGCAGTGAGCACTACAAGAGACAACAAACCCACCTGTGTATCAGGACTCATGAACGCGGCTGTACATGCTCGCTTGGAATGCTGACATCATGCTTTGCATGTAACAGTCCAGACCTAACCCTTACTTTATGCAAGATTATACTTCCACAAAAAAGATCATAAACTAGAGAACAAAAATTTTCTCCTAAAATGATTTTTAAGAAAAAAAGAATGGCAAAAGAGGACAGGTAAAAGATGATTAAAGCACAGAAAGAAGAGCAGTCCACCAGCTAGAAATACATGTTTGTGGATAAGGTTTGGCATGTAGTAAGGGGTATAGGTCTCCAAATCTGCAAAGGGCAAAAGTGCTGAGATAAGAGGTGATAAAAGCACCGAAACAAGAAAGCATCCAAGATGGAAGGAAATTTTAGATCTATACCCATTACTGCATCCACCAGCTACAAGTTTGTGGCTAAAGTGTGGAATGTAGTAATGGGTATAGGTCTCCAAATCTCCTTCCATCCTGAATGCTCTCTTGTTTCAGTGCTTTTTTCGCCCCTTATCTCAGCACTTTTGCCTCTTGCAGATTTGGAGACCTATACCCATTACTACATTCCACACCTTAGCCACAAACATGTATTTGTATTTGAAGTTGGTGGAATGCCCTTGCTTCTGTGCATTTTTTATCTCTTATCTGTACACTTTTGCCATTCCTACTTCTTAATCATTTTAAAAGAAAATTTTTGTTTTCTCTTTACGTTTGAAAGTATGGGACATGCCTATGTGTGCACCCATGTACGTATGATCGCATTTATGTACTATACTTACTTACGTACGTACGGTACATATATTCGTGTTTACGTACGTGCCTATGCACGTACTTGTGTACCGACCTATGTACGTACTTATGTATGCACCTGTGTGCGTGCCTACGTACGGGCCTATGAACGTACATAAGCACGCACCTATATGCATACTTGCATACATATATGCATGCCTACGGATTTACGCACAAAATTACATATATGCATGCGTTCTCACTGTACCTACGTTCTTATACACGTACTTACGTACATTTGCGTGCATAAATAAACATGTATGTTATTATGTACGTTAAGTACGTGTGCAAGTAAATGCTAAAGTTACCTACATGCACAAGTACATATGTGATGCACTGGTTTCAAGCCCTAAATGCTGTCGATGCTCCAATCAATGACCTCAGTCTCCTGAAGATTGAAGAATTCAAAGAGGTGGATCCGGTTGCGGCAAAGAAGGCACTGGACGAAGTCAAAAGCCACCTCTGGTACCTCAGTGAGGACCTGGCTCCACTAGCCATGTATTCTGACAAAGTCTCTGCTGAGGAAATGCTGAAAAATATGACCACAGCAACGCCAAGGAAGAAGGGTCTGTGCCGTTTGAACATGAAGACGATTGATAAGGCATCAGATCTGAGAATCACTAAGTTTGTCACCCAGAAGTCGAAAAACCTCATCCTTTGTTTGAAGCTGGATGCTCTGACAAGCATCAATGACCTTTGCCCCATTCCTGATGTCATGGCCCACCTCAAAGTGGTCAGTGACGCTGCTGAGCGGGCAGTCAAACTGGCAATGGACTACAACAGTGGTCTGACGAAGAATGAAGAAGAACGACAGCTGATCCTCCATGTTGTGCAGCACCACAGAGCCCTCTACGACTCGACCAGAAAATCCCACATGTAATAAACTGATTGTGGTTGATGTATAGCTCTACAATATTGTTTCTTTTTGTACCACATTGTTTATTTCTACCTTTCTTCACCATACCCATCACGTACTCAGATCAGTTAGATTTACAGAATGCAGGGGTACTGAGGCACGACTTTGCATTGATTAAAAAAACATAAATTTTTGCTAGAATGCTTTGTTGGAAAGTGGGATCGATTGCATTCTTTGCCCACCTATATATCCATTTTTTTTTTTCCTCCCCTATAAGTGCTGAACACCTCTCTCTCTCTCTCTCTCTCTCTCTCTCTCTCTCTCTCTCTCTCTATATATATATATATATATATATATATATATACTGTATATATATATTTATATACATGGTTGCCATACTTCCGGATTTTCCCGGATATGTCTTGCATTTAGGTGTCAAAATCTTCGTCCAGGATGAATTTTAAGAATTAGCCAAAAGTCCGAAATTTCAACTTCCATCACTTTTTCTCGAAAAATATAATATACCATTAAACTCTATAATGAGAGAGAGAGAGAGAGAGAGAGAGAGAGAGAGAGAGAGAGAGAGAGGTGTTCAGCACTTATAGGGGAGGAAAAAAAAATGGATATATAGGTGGGCAAAGAATGCAATCGACCCCACTTTCCAACAAAGCATTCTAGCAAAAATTAATGTTTTTTTAATCAATGCAAAGTCGTGCCTCAGTACCCCTGCATTCTGTAAATCTAACTGATCTGAGTACGTGATGGGTATGGTGAAGAAAGGTAGAAATAAACAATGTGGTNAGAGAGAGAGAGAGAGAGAGAGAGAGAGAGAGAGAGAGAGAGAGAGAGACCTTCGTTCAGATCTCGTTTAGTTTTCGTCAGCTGGTATTGCCAACTTGGCTGGTTTAGCGCTAGCAGCCAGCTCAAATATTCTGCCTTTAATTCTGCAGCCATGTTTTTTTTTTCATGCCCAATGCTGCTATAGCCATAAAATAAATGGTAATTGCATACAATTATTGGCTGAGTTTTCATTTTTACACTGTAGCATTTGCTATTGTTATGATCTTACATTGCATCTAAGGCATTTTAGCATTTTTCAGTCAAAATCCAGGCAATTTCGCAATATTATATACGTATATTGGCAACTATTACCGCCACTGGTGTGACGTTGTCGATCAGGGTTGCCCCAGCTTAGATTTTTATACAAGACCCTACCTTGGGTTTTTGGAGATTTATTCGAAAAATCACCTGGATCTTGGGTTTTTTTGAAGTCCAAATAAATTTACACATGAAACCTGGAAAATATATTTTAACTAATGATTAGAATGAAATGTTCGTCTATAATAACGTGTACGCAACCTGTGAACTGTGTGTACAGATGCAAAAGCGCTTTCCTTTTGATGAGGAAATATTTTTTGTCCAAACGTAGCTCTATCTCCCAGAAGAACAAAAACAATTGCAAAATTGGTGGTACGCTTCCTTACTCTCGTACAAGAGAAAGAATTTGATTCTCTACAGGAACAGTGGCAAGATTTGTTGCATTCCGGATCAACTCTTCAACATCTCAATCAGTAACATATTTCTGGCATAAAATGCTTGGAATTACTGATGGGAATAATCAATCGTAATTTGAATTTCTTTCAAAATTAATATGGGAACTTTTAGTTCTACCATATTTTTCTGCATCAGTTGAGAGCTTGTTCTCACAAATGACTATGCTAGAAACAAAGACCAAGAACAGATTGTAACTTAACTGTTAATCGGTTATTTGCAAAACAAGCCATTGCTCGACAATAAGTACTGTGCTTTGAATGGAAACCATCAAAAGAATCCGTCATTGACATGAAAGTGACAAAATTCGCCAGCGTTATGGAGATAAGTGATGCAGCACACAGCAGGCAACACGTATCCTGCCAACGGCAGAAAGGAAAACACACAAGTTTATGTAGAATAATTCTGCTGTAGCTATACCTGTATTTGTATGCACATGTAAAAATCGTTACATATATTTTGGGGATCTTGGAGATTTTAGGTGAGCCATCTTGTATATCTCTGCTTTCCCCAGTGGTAACCCTGGTGTCGATGGATGGCCAGTCATGAACCAGCTGTAACGGTGTTTACTTGTTCGTGGACCTGTTGCCACAGCCACTGCTTACGACTTGTTGCAGTTTTCGAAACCATAAAAACCCATGACAAAATGCCCAAACGGAAATGTAAATTCACTGACTACCGTAAATCAGGAACATACGTCACTGTGGTATATAAAGCTATTAGTGATTTGCAGACACATGTGAACTCTAAGAAACACAACAGTAGAGTGCAAGGAAAGAGCTCATCAATGGAACTTACAGATTATTTTGTCAAACCAGGAAGTAAAACTGAAGATGCTGTCACTGCTGCAGAAGGTACATACGCATGCCACACTGTTAAGCATCACAGGAGTTTCTCATCCATGGACTGTTCATCTGTCTTGCTGAAAAAGACTTTCTCTGATCCTGAGGTGGCAAGGAAGTTTTCTAGTTCTCGAACAAAGACAGAAGCAATTGTTACGTCTGTGTTTGCACCGCATTCTATTGATGTGGCCTTGAAAAGTCTTGAAGAAAATGAGACAGCGTACAGTGGAATTGCTACAGATAGAAGTAATCACAATGCAATAAAGCTGTTTCCTGTTATTATTCAGTATTTTGATTGGAAGAATGGTGATTTACATTCGAAGCTGATTGAGTTTAAGAACACACCTGATGAGTTTGCAGACACCATTGCTAATTATGTAAAAGAAACCCAAGAAAAAAATGGACACTCTGAAAAGTGTGTTGCATTCAAAAGTGATAACTGCAATACAGTGTTTGGAGGACTTGGGCGTAATGAAGAACGGAATAATGTTTTAGCAGATTTCAAGAAAACGTTTGAATAAAGATTATTAATTGGAGTGAGTTGCCCAACACGTATATTAAACAACTGTGTCCATCATGGAGCAAAAAGAATGGATATTGATACTGAAAATATAATCAGTAAAAAATATCATTATTTTCATATCTACACAGTTCGAACTAAGCAGCTAAATGAGTACTGTGAATTTGCTGAGGTTGAGTACGAAGGATGCTCTTACGAGGTAAGACTCGCTGGCTGTTGCTATTTTCTGGCATCACAAGGCTGATACAGATATTTCCTGCTCTGAAGTCCTTCTTTCTATTGCTAGACAGCCGACCCACAGTAGTTTACAAATTCTTTGAGAATGAAATGAATGAGATTTACCTCTGGCATTAATGACTGTATTTCACACACACTTTCAAACAATTGAATGGGAAAACAATTCTGCTGTAGAAGTACTGACAAGTTTGGAGTCTGTTCATAAAGTGCATAGAGAAAGAATCAAAAGTTTATATCCTTAAAAGTTACATGACTGGTTGCTCAGAAACGCACTGAAGGAAAAGAAGAAAACTGTAACAGGTTTTATGCTGAAGCAGTTAATCTGCACAGTAAATGTTTAGAGTAGTTTGGTAAGTGGATGAAACCAATGGCAGAGTTTTCTTGTTTCAAGTGGGAAAAAACTGGACTGATGTGGAGCCTTGTGTCAAATACTTGATAGACAAGGGGTAGAAGTTGACGATGTGAAATGCTTTGATCAAGTCAGTAACCTGAAGCAGTTTGTAAAAAACTACAAGAGTGTTGAAGAATTCAGTAAACTGCCAGCACATAAAAAAATGGACCAAATACTTTGAAATATCGGAGAATTTTGAATGCCACTCAGAATTGCCAAGAATTGCACAATTTTTCTTTGCTATAGCAGCTCACAATGCAAATGTAGAGCGAGTTTTTTCTCTGATGCAAAGTCAGTGTACAAAAGAAAGGAACAAGTTGAGTACTGATACAGTGAAAGGTATCCTTACTGTACAGTACCACATCCAAGAAACATCTGACAATGTCTTCACTTTTTTTCAAAGAACAATCAGCCATTACTGAAACAGATCAGATCTACAGAAAAATATGCATAGGCACATCGTCACACACACTGTGGGCTCAGTGGGGGAAGAAGGCTGCAGCTAAGGGAGTGGCGTTCAAGAGCAGTATACAAAGGGAAGATTTTTTTTTTCTACTTAATTTTGTACTTTTCCTGTTTTCCATTATATTATAAAACGATTAAAGATTGTGGTACAGTACAGCTGTTCTGGTATACTGTATATATATATATATATATATACGACAGTATCCTGCTTTTACCCTAATAAATCTGGTCACCTTACCTTGAGGGTAGTTGTTTGCTTCCCTATGACGTCGTTCGCACTGCCATTTAATGGTCGTTAGTGAATCTGGGGACTGGAATTTTGTGCTCGTCTTCCGTCTCCACGCTAGTACTCCCCCCCCCTCTCTTTCTCTCTCTCTTTCTCGTACTTTAGGCCTAATTGGTCGGCAGTTCCATCGTCAACTCTCCTACAGTACAGGTGTACTGAATGCAAACTACTTTCATTACACACACTGATCACGGGAAATATGTGGAAGAAGTTATTTTTTATGTCACTATAATTTTCTCATGTGCAAAACAGAAACGAAGAGGATCATACCGTTATTTGTATTTAAAAATGTTATCAGAGCAACCGTTCCTCCCTTCGAAACTAAGTTCAGTAGCAGGACTTATATTACACACACACACACACACACGCACAGGTGAGGGAACACTAATTTTCAATCTATACGATAAGCAACAGCACTCAACATTGCCCACTCTGTAACTTCATCTTATCTGCCATATTCCAAGGTCTTTGTGATGGTCATGGTGATGAAACGTTATTAGAGTGAGAGACTGAGTGAGGAAGTGAGTGTGAGTGTGAGGGTGAATGTGGGTGTGAATGTGAGAGAGTGAGTGAGTGTGTGTGACTGTTAGTGAGTGTGAACGAGTGAGTGACTGAATGAATGTGAGTGACTGGCAGTGAGTGAGTGTGAGTGAATGTGAGTGGGTGAATGAGAGTGAGTGTGAATGAGTGAGTATGAATGAATATGAAAGTGAGAGTGAGTGAGTGAGTGAGTCAATGAGTGTGTGTGTGAGTAAGTGAGAATGAGTGAGTGAGTGTGTGTGTGTGAGTGAGTGAGTGTGTGAGAATGAGTGAGTGAGTGTGAGCGAGTGTGATTGAAAGGGTGTGAGTTAGTGAGAGTGAATGAGTACGAGTGAATGAATGTGAATGAGTGTGAGTGAATATGAGTGACTGTGAGTGAATGAGTGAGTGAAAGGGGGTGGATGTGAGAGTGTGAATGAGTGAGTGAGTGGGTGTGAGTGAGTGCGAGTGAGTGGGTGAGTGAGTGAGAGTGATTGAGTGAGTGTGTGTGTGTAAGTGTGAATGAATGAGTGAATGGGTAAGTGAGAGTGAGTGTGTGTGGGTGAGTTAGCGTGAGTGAATAACTGTGAGTGAGTGAGCGAGTGTAAATGAGTATGAGTGAGTATAACAGTGAATGTGAGTGTGAATGAGTGAGTGTGAGTCTAACCTAACCTAACTTAATACATATACTCCATCACTGGCCGTCATCCTTACCCCGCCGGTAGTGGCGATCCGTGGTACTGTGCTCCACCACTGCATTTGTTCTTAATAATACTGCAGCGGCCATTGTTTATCGGCGGCGAATGGAAGAGAATGTGTAACGTATAATGTGTAGGAAATGTGGCGAAGACAGTAGGAGGTCAATGTTTATGAGAGCATGTTGCCGTACTCTCTTTGTTGATGAAAGCATTGAAAATGTTCAGCAAAGGGAGATGGTCAGCAACTGGTTCCCCTGAAGGTCTTTTAGTGTATATTACTTTCCAACTATGATTTTTAAGGGGGTTAGCCCCTTCTCACCAAATAAACAAATTCAGAGTGAAAGAATGGCAGATACGGCTTTGATATCTTACAACATATTGTACAATGAACTGTCATCCATAATGCGATAGTTGGGGAAAATGACCCACGATAATTTTTGGAGGAAGACAGCCCCCTCTCTATAATAAAACCGATTTGAAATACGGGGAAGTGAGCACATCGATTTAAATGAAATCGGCATTCCTAATGCCAGAATTGGGTATGCAGTTCCAGGCGGTGGCTCAATCGGTAGAGAGATGGCCTACAGTCCCGATGGACCCAGGTTCAAATCCCCGCTGGGGCAGGGAACAGTTTAAGGATTTGAATTTCTTTATATCAGGCTTTGCTGATCTACCAGAAGACCCGCCGACATGACGTAAAAATACCCCCGCTAATACCAATACACCAGTCCTGTATGAGACAGCCCTAGCCTGTATTCAATATGGACGGTGGGTGTTAGCGCCGAAGTGGTGACATGTAGAGGTGTATGGTATGTAGGAGGACTGCTGGGCCTTGATAGCAGGCTGTGAAGCCCATGCCCAGAGTCGGACACATAAAAAAAAAAAAAAATAAAAGTATTTCCTCTGAATGCACAGGAGGCAGCAGCAGCAATAATAGTAGTAGTAGTAGTAGCAGTTTTTGTTGTTGTTGTCGTTGTTGTAAATGTTGAGGTAAAAATTGTAGTAGTACAGTAAATGTAGAAATAAAAGCAGTAGTAGCAGCAGCAGTGGAGGTGGTAGTAGTAGTGGTGGTGGTGGTGGTGGTTGTGGTGGAAGTAGTGGTAGTAGCAGTAACAGTAGCAGTAGTATTAAAAGCAAAAATAGTAGTAGCAATAGTAGTAGTAAAACCTATAGCAGTAGTAGCAGCAACAGTAGTATTAGTAGTAGTAGTAGTAGTAATGGTGGTGGTGGTAGTAGTAGTAGTAGTAGTAGTAGTAGTAGTAGTAGTAATACAAGTAGTGAATTTTTATAATGTTTTCAACTCACACCTTCCCAGCCACAAAGGAATAAACAGACAACATAAAACTGAAAAAAAAAAAGTGTGTCCACGTAGGGGCTAAATGTTAACTCGAAACTGTTCTAATTCTACCACCTCCATATGATTGCATTAAAATTAACCGATGAATAATATGGTGCTTTATGCTCCTCCATCCACAAAACAAGTTCCACTCTGAACTACATGCGATGCATAACCGATAATAAATCCACCTTCTTGCACAGAACTAGATGTAATCTATTCTGACGACGTTCAGTAACTTTATCCATGCAATCGGCAGGTTATTTCACTCTACATAAGATTATATTTTTATAGTATTTTCGTGTCTCACCTCAAGAATTTCCACCCTGTGAAGAAACGGACGATGCTGAACAGATAAGAGTTACACGTCCACACAAGTGGGGGATGTGAACTACTATGGTGACGCTTTTATAATTACTGGGAATGAGGCAAAGGGGTCAGTGGAAGGCAGGAGAGGTGGAACTTATGCGTAAGCACACTTTCTGTCCTCATATGCCGTATGCATTATAAGGACAGAAAGTGTGCTTAGGCATAATTTAACTCCTTCACCAGGGGGAAGTTATGTTCGCTGTTTTCCTGCTACGGTTCGGTGATTGTATTGTTCGGTGAATGTATTCTTCTTCAGCTGAGTAAAATTAAAATGTGGGAGCAAAAATGAAATTGAAAATGCGTTGAAGTGTTAAACTGTGCGAGGAAGAAAGAGAAGGAAAGGAACAAGGGTAACTGAAAGATGACAGGGGAGAGAGAGAGAGAGAGAGAGAGAGAGAGAGAACGGTAACAGCTACTGAACTAATTTTATTTTCATTAAGTCAAAGTAAGTCCAGGGAGGATCAGAAAAATATCAAACAAAAAATTCTGACTGTCGCTTGCGACTCGACGGCGATAATTGTCGGAAATCGAGAGATGCTAAAATGTCAGTCAGTGCGTTTGTTCGCTCCTTTCACGAGAACGTAATAGATATCGACCTAAGTCTTTTTCATTAGGTCAGAGTGAGTCAGGGGAGTGAAAGAAAAATAGCAAAATAAAATTTTGGCGATCGCGTGCGACGAAGCGGCGCGAAACTTTCGGAAATTGCTACACGAGAAAATGTGTGAGAATAATTGTTTCGACTTTTTAGTCAGAACTGGTCATTGTGGGCTCAGGAACGATATGGAAACAAAGACAATAGTATTTACAAATAGACTATGATGGTAGACTCTTAGTACAGCAAATTTTTCCGGGCAAGCACTAATGTGTGTGTGTGTGTGTGTGTGTGTAAAAGAGCCGCGTTGTTTGTTTGTGTGTGTTTGTCCTTCAATCACAGTCAAACTAAGGGCCAGAGACCCCTAGACCCAAATATATCCTGAATCAGGGTGACCCAAGGAAGGTTTTAGGGGGGTTAAAATTCAGATCTAGGTCATTTGAGGTCACCAGTAGAGTGCTTATTACGAGCTGTGATTATGACTCTCTTTCCGTGTTATTAAACAAAATTGTCCAAACAATATTACTCATAAGGACAGAGTTACTGTATGATGATAATCGAATGTTTTGTTAAGGGCGACGAAATGAGTCTCACAGGATGGCGTTCGAACACATAACCCAGTCGACCGAAGTCAATGCACAACTATTCATTTGCTTCATTCTATGTTCTTGTGCTGCCTTCCATCTCTGTGATTATTTCCTGTTCCTGTCTTGGTGTGGCAATGCGAGGGCGACCTGAACGATGACTTTCTCCGTTGTGCCTTCCTTCTAAAATCATCTAATCCATCTTTCTACGGTTCTGCCTACGTCCAATATTTACACTGTCTGTTCGAGATTTTCCCCCTAAAAGAACATAGATCCTGCCATCTTTCATCTCCTAGTAGTTGGATGTATGTAGCTTGCCCTCCATACCAATGTATACACTAGGACTGCTCGATATTTTCTGCTAAGACGCAAGTTGTAATTGCCAGGTGATCATCGCCTGACCGAGTGTGGTATACATTTCGTCCCTCGGATGCAGCGATTCGCTAATCGATGTTCAGGCTTCTGAATTTCCTGGGTTCATTTATATCGTCATCCCATCACCAGTAGATTATGAAGCATGGGGAAGTCAGGCTAGCCAACCACAAATATGTAACTGTCGTAGAACTCTCATAACGTTTCACGAGTTTCACTTTATCGTCAGATAAAAAAGCAACACGACTTTTGTTCAGGATTGTAAAACAGCATGCTGAAGTGATATGCAAAATTTCTGTATTCTTGCAAAGCACATATTTTTTGGTACTACGCATTATCTTAAGTACTACATAATTTTAACAAATATGCCGTAAACTTGTAGAAATTTTAAGAAACTAGTCTCACTTCATTTCATAAACTTCAAATAGATAATCTAATGTGGAACATTCATAATGTAGCATCTATCATTCACATTAACACATGATGAGTGGATGAAAAAAAAAAAATACGATGTCGTATCTGCCAATGATTTAGAACTATTCCCTACACAATTCAAAGCATTCCGTTGAAGTTATTACTACAACTTGCACCCCGTAGCCTGACCTGTGACGTTATGTTATAAAATTTAATGTCAAATTACCGACTGGGAGTTGTTACGACGGTACACGTCCCGGAATGGCCAATAATTAATCTTGTACTGAACTGCACATTATGAACATCTTAAAGCTTAAAAAAAAGATGTCATTCACATGAGGCTACTCAATTTTAAAGCGGCTTGTCTTTATGATGTGTAATTTCCATGTAGGCTACAACACCATGGTGAAATAGGGACACCTTTTTGACATTATTATGGTTTCTTTGTTTTAACCAGGTTTGTAAAATAACTATGATCTCGATGGCCTCGTCAGAAAAAAAAAATGATGCATAACCTACATCCGATTTTATGACGTATTAGTGGATAAAATATATTACCGTGGGAATGATGGTATAACTAAAACAGCACTTTACTGCTAAAATAAAGATGAGTTATACTCCTACTAGATTAAGACTTTCAGATCACTTCGGTAGATATTGCATTACGTGCCTCGTGACATTTTCACAGAACATGTATATCTTCATTATCGTTCGTTTATTGATATTTTCCTTCGTTTATGGTTAGGTATTTCATGTTTCTCAAGAAAAATAACGTGACACTGAAATGTGTAACTGCACCAATGTTATGTTTTTGTGCAGTAAGTCTTAGATAATGCATCCTCTTAATCTTACACGAAATATTAGCATTTCACTGTTGGCTCCATAATGAGCATACAGTACAAGAAGAATGTATACAGTAGCCAGTTTACGTATCACTGTCCGAGTTGCATTCTAATGCAAATACTCCATTTATCATATCAATCCCCGAATTTTATAGATTATGCTTGTCCTTCACGACCTAGTGTAATTTTAGTGTCCGATAACTGTGGAGATAATATCACTGAACTCGGAAATTGCAATCTCCATCGTGGACTTGAAGCTCAAGACCTGAGTTTGTCAGCCCAGATTAGAATCCATATTAATAATTTCTGCTCTGTAGCCTACCACATATCTGTGAGTGAGGGGATGTGTCAGTGATAGAGTAAACGCTAGCTTGTCTACATCTCTACAACATATCCATGGGTGAAGGGGATCTCACTGCCATTGCGAACGCTAGCCTGGCCATGTGCCTACCACATATGGATGGGTTGAGGAGATTTGTCAGTGCCAAAGCGAACGCTAGCCTGACCACGTCTCTACCACATATGGATGGGCTGAGGAGATGTGTTAGCTAAAGTGAACGCTTGCCTGGCCACATCTTTACTACATATGCGTAGGTTGAGGGGATGTCTCAGAGGCAGAGCGACAGCTAACCTGGCCACATCTCTGCCACATATGCATGAGTAAAGAGACGTGTCAGGACTAAATCGCATGCTAATCTGGCCATATCCCTGCCACATATGCATAGATGAGGGAAAGTGATAGTGCCTGATTACTTCTTCACATGGTCAAATCCCCGTCAAATACAAGTTTATGCGTTACCCAAGTAGTGCACATACGAATTTCAGAAGGCTTAAGCTCAAAAGGACGGAGGACATATTCGTGTGCTAATTCAGTTCGCCCAATGTCCTACTTTTGGTGGGAATAGGCCCAGTAGGTAGGCCGTGAGTGCTCGTTTATGCACGCACGCACACATACACACATGGCCACATAGATGCAGACACATGCACACACACATATGCACACATGCGGGCTCGTGTACACACACACACACACACACACACACACACACACACACACACACACACACCAGATTTTCATCCCTACTACTCACCTGCAAATTTTTTTGCTGATATCTTCAGCAGTTGCTAAGTTATCCTGGTAACAGACACACAGACCTTGACTTACTTTTACCAATTTCTAACTTACGAGATTATCATCCCTACTACACACCTGCAAATTTTTGTGATGATATCTTGAGCGGTTGCGAAGTTGTCGTGCTAACAGACACACAGACAGACAGACAAACTGAAAACAATACTGGTAGGATATTTTCAACTGTACTTCACACCTGTAAAATTTTGTGATGTTATTTTGAACAGTTGGGAAGTTATTGTGGTAACAGACACACAGACCATGACCTACTTTCACCAATTTTGAACTCGTGATTGGTTTTTTTCCTACTACACACCTGTAAAATTTTGTGACGAAATCTTGAGCGGCGGCGAAGCTATTGTGCCAACAGACACACAGGTACACACAGACAATTTGAAAAAAAAAAAAAAATACTAGCTTCACTATCGCAGCTGGTAATCAATTCTTTGTTGGCCTATGGCCCACTTTACCAAAAAATTTCAGAGAGGGGAAGTGATGGAGGAACAGCACCGGAATTGTCTAAGGTGGAATTGGAGGAGAAAGCCTGAGCGAAGAGATCAGCTTTATTAGTAGAAAAAATAGCTACAGAGCCATCAGAGTAGAAAAGAGGAGGGAAGGATGATGAGGTAAAGTTGTTAGAAAGGTTTTAGGCAAGGTGCCAGAAGGAGCGTGAAGAAATTGAGTTAGAGAATTGGGAACATTTAGTGCGGATGAAATTTTTTTTTAGCAGAGCAAAGAACAGACTTAGCACAATTCCGGGCAGAAAGATAAGAAAGATGTGATTCAGGGGTGGGTTGGCTCCAGTACCTTTTGTAGGCCCTCTCCTTGTTGCGGACAGCATTAGAACAAGTGTGATTAACCCATCCAGTCCCAACTGGTTTTTTACCCAGCCTACCCCCAGGTCCCGATCGACTTTCGACTTTTTGTTTTTTGGTTGAAACCTTCACTTTTGGTGAGAAACATCGAAAATTCATAGAGAAAACGCGATCCTGAAGTTAGAAATGTCGATACAGGTGTCACTCAACCTTACTTTTTCTTTCTTTTTCAGGGTACCTGGCTAAAGATAACGAACTATTGAAGGGTTAACTAATTCAAGCCACTTTAAATTATTTATTTGTTTCATTTATTTGGTACGAATTTATGTGTAGTACAAGTCTATATTGGTTTTCACACAATAATATAGGTGTTTATAAGCATTGTTCACTCACCCAAAACCCCAGTATATGGCGGCTTCATTTACGACATTACCACCTCATCACTTTTGTTTGTTTCTGCCTTTTGCTTCATTGTTTCTCTGTCCTCCACCATAGGAATCACTTCCACCATGAATTTCGTCATTGGAGAGACCGTGGGGCAACACACCTTTACTGGCCAGGTTACAGCTAACAGGTGAATTGCCCA
>JAGKTI010014713.1:0-21336 GCA_018397915.1 Birgus latro | reverse complement strand
GTAACCAAATAACTGTGTTATTTGAGTCAAAACATGCCCTCGTGGTGCATCACACACAGAGACGATCCTCCTCCTGTGGCTGCCCAAACATTACTGAGCCTGCTCCTGTGGTCCCAGACCTATCAAGCAGGGTTGCCAGCTCTCGTTGAAAAAGCGTCAGCTCATTTCGCATCACAGGGGAGGGTAGTATTGACCCTACTTCACTTAACGCGAAAAAGAATGACGTCGGCAAAAATGCGTCAATACTTTCCGCACCTACTGTATATATATATTTTTTCAGATTTTATTTATTTTGTACAAAGTTATTTATTATTACCGGTATTATTGTTTCTTTGTTGTATGCACGCATCTGATTTTCTAGTGCTATGTTGAAAACATGCTGGAACCCATCTGAACACAACATAATTGAATCTGATCTTGGCAACTCTACTGTACTTTTTTGTACTGCTAATTTTATTTTACTTACATTTCATTATTTTTCTTGAATTTCTAATAGCTAGTTTTTCCTCTGAATTATTCATACAGTATATCAACAATTTTTACCCCACTCCCCTATAGGTTAGATGACATTAGTTAAGCTTTGTTTAAAACTTAAAAGTATATTTGTGTAAGGCTTGGAAATCCAGATGAAACTTGGTAGCTGATGTTTTCAGGTGGATGTAAAGGGACTGCAAGAGCTGCGTCTTGCTCGGAAACAGAAGGTGCGTCACTACCGACCGTCAACAGTGTATCTACAAGTGCTGGGGTCAGGGGCACCAGGGGCTCCCAGGTCTCTCTATGTCTTCACTGAACAAGCCAGGTCAGCACTGGTTAAGCTTATTTTTCCTGTGTAGTGTACATGTACATGTTTGTCATGTGTTGATACAGAAAGCTCTTCAAAACTTACTGGAATTTGGTTTCTAAAACCCTACAAATACTCCTTACAGTTCAAGTTTTGCTTCTCACTGACATTAGTTCACTGTTATTTACTGATACAGTATTCATGCAGAAGCCATCTGCAGTCACTATATTGTCACAGGCTGAGAGGAATAGAGTCCCGATTCCTGACAGAACCAGGTTTGGTTTTGTGTTTATAGTTGCCATGATTAAATGGGTTAGAGTACACACTGTTGAGCAAAGGGTCAAGTGTTCTATCCCACCCAAGGATCATTTGTTGACATTGGGAAGGATATTTGGTCACAGAGCATAAAAGTGCTCTATATAGGGTCAGTGCCTTACACCCTTCCAAGAGAGGGGCATATGGCATAAAGGTGCATCATCGTTATGCGTCAAATATAAAGTATAATAGCTTAAAACCTCTCCCCAAAAACACAGTACACTGTGTACTGTACAGTACTGGTTACAGTACAACAACAGTAAAAAATACAGCCCACATTACCTATAGTATATTGGTGAAGGTTTATAATGACAGCATATGGTGTTGTAGCCAGTTATGAACTTTTTTAGATATGGATTAAGTTTGTGCTTTATTTTGCATGTGCTCTTATAGATTGTAGGCCAGAAGTGACTGTAAATAGTACTAAATATCACTTTGAAGTTGGCCTTGATTTTGTTTAAAAGTACTGTAAGTGTATGCAGTAGTGTGACTGATGGCTACTGGTAGCATTGGCATTGATCTCCAAAACTTATCTATCTCAACCTGTCTTTCAGGTATCTTTTCAACTGTGGTGAGGGATCGCAGAGGCTGGCACACGAGCACAAGGTGAAGTTGGGTATGATGGAACACATCCTGATCACGCACAAATCCTGGGACAACGTGGGAGGTCTGCCAGGGATCCTTCTCACCCTGCAAGATATGGGTGTGCCGGAGATCACCCTGCATGGACCACCAGGCATAGTCAGTATACTCTGTAACAAAATAAACTAATATGTCATTGTAGTGAGGGGGTTAAAAAACTATATAAATATATCAGGACATATTGATATGATATTGTGAAGGGGATAATAATAACATAATAATAGCAGGACATGTTGATATGATAATTGGCCTAATCCACCATCACAATTCCAGGACTCCCTGTACTATGACACCAGGAACTTTATGAGATTCAGGGATCTCACCATTTACTACAGAAATTATGAAGAAAATGGTGGTAGACTTGGAGTTGGGAATGACCCGCTGTACATCTGGAGTGTTCCCCTGTGGGCCAAGTCAAATGGGTCTGTTGATGCAAACCTTCCAGACGAGCCATTGTCTGTGGAAGAAATATTCGAAGAAGGTACATGTCATTGGGTATGCTTTTAATAGTTCTCCCATGTCTGTACTTTTTCTTTTCTTAAAAAAGTGCTGGTGGTCATACCTGTGAGGTAGAGTCAGGATTTCAAGGGTTTAATTAGTGAACAAGTAAATGTATGGCCCATTGCACTGGGATGACTGTTGATTAGTTCTTCCTCACATGTTTTCTCTTTCCTTGCATTCTGGGCTGTACTTTGCCCCATCCATAGATGAGAAAAAATTGGTCAAGATTATGATGATGATAATTTTATGCACATTCACAGAGACACAGATTACCTTTCCTTTGCCATCACAAGGTGTATTGATTACTTATGATATCATCTGAACCCTTCAGTGTGATACTTTTTTTTTTAATCATGTGTAGAAAAACAAGCACTGGTGTGTATTTGAAATTATTTGAGTTTCTTATATTTTTTGTTGCTTATGATAGTATGTGTTTCAGTGGAGGACTTGTTTGCTCATGAACAACAAAAGTCAAGAAGGACATCCCCCCAGAATCGGGACATCACATCCTCTCAGCCCAGACACCCAAAACAGGGCAAAAGTGCACCTTGTAAAAATCTGTCTGTGGCCTACATATGCCGACCTCCACCCAAGGTATAAGTGTTAGCAGGAATTAACGTGGCATTAATGTTGATGATTGTTGTACTGTAGTGAGTAACCTGTTCCACATAAGTATGGTAATATTATTTTATTCTTGTTACTTTGTGGCAGTTTAATACAGCTTAAAACCTTCTGTTAAAGTTATGTTGAAGGACTGCTAATGTTGTGAGAGTGAGATGAGTGAGTATGTTGTGGTGTGATGGCATATTGGGTTGTAAATTTATTGCACTTTTCAGGCTGGTAAACTCTTGCTGGATCAGTGTGTGAAAGCAGGAGTACCCCCAGGCCCACTTCTTGGTGAGTTAAAGAGGGGACAGGATGTGACCCTGCCAAATGGAAATGTTGTCCATGCAGTGGATGTCACTGAGCCAGATGACCCAGGACCAGTCTTTATTGGTAAGATGTTGTTGTTGTTGTTAGTGTTGTTGTGGCCCTTAGCACATCTGGACATCAATCCAGTAGTCAGGCCTGAAATTTCCCTTCTCCTTTAATCTACCATTCTCTTTTCAAGAGATAGGGAGGGAATGCAGGGATGTTTACATAAATGGGTAATGGAACCACTTGGCTATTTTGGTACCACCATGTGAAGTGTTCCTCCACAGCACCAGTCAAAAATTAAATAAAACATTAAACATTCAGATGTAAAATTCTTCCTATTTTTGTGGTCTCCCCAGTGGTTGAAGTGCCAACAGAGCAGTACCTTGATGCTTTGCTAGAGAATGAAGCCCTGGCTTCCCATCAATGTGGTGCCACCAGGGAGGGTGACGTGGCCGAGGTGATCGTCCATTTTACCCCCACTGAAGTTGTAAATCACCATCGTTATCAGGAATGGATGGCTCGCTTCCCAACCTCCACTTCACACATCTTCATCAATAGCAGCAGTGCCTGTATGGGCTCCCAGGCTGTCCACAGGATACAATATAAACTCAATCACCTTAATAATAACGTTTTCCCACTTTTGTTGGATGGAGGTATTCCCATCAGAGAGACCAATGGAGATGAAGGTAGAGACCAAAGAAAAGATGGAGGTGAAGCAATGGACCATACTACCAGTGATGTGTGTATGAAACATCAGAGTGATGATAATCATGATGAAGGTGAAGAACATAGAAAAAATGGAGGTGAAGTGATGGAGGAGACTGTCAGCGGTGTATGTATGAAAAAAATAAGTGATAATGGCAATGGGCTAGAAGCAGAAGACACTCTGGGCACAAACTCCAGCCAGGACATTGGCCCAACTTACCAGGCCAGCACCCTGCTCACATACCATATTAGACCAAAGAAGCAGTTGGACAGGTTGGTTGTACAGCATTCTGTTTTCAACCTGGTAATACAGTAAGTCATATCATGTCACCGTTTTTAACAATCATTTTGTTATTAAGTCACCAGTAAATTACAGAAAAATTGTCCTGTAAAATTCCATTGGTACAGTACCTACAAAAGTGAATTACCAGTTTCCTCAAATTTACAGTACCAGAAAAAGTTACAATATATTGTAACTTAGCCTTGACTGCCTGTATTAATTTCTTTTATTGGTCTACAGGGCTGTCCATATATAACACTCCTCTTCCACTCTACGAGGGGATTTCTTGTGTTGTGGGGAATAGTTCAGTCAGTGTTATCGGTATCAGTGTCTCGCCAGCTTCATTTATCCATTTCCTATTTCCTCTGTCTCACACTTACATCAGCATACTGGGCTGTTCCTCCAGCGCATAAGATATACAAGGGGAGTTTCTAATTGAGCACCATTTATGGATCACCTTATAATTTATTTTGTTCATTCCATCACAGATCAGCTGAGCTGAGTCTACAACCGCAAAGCTACATTCAAGAGTGCTATGGTGTGGAAAAGTTTGAGTCAATATACCAGCAGTTACAGTCAAAACTTGACTTATTAAAAGCAGAGGGTTATAGGTCAAGCTGCAGTTCAGAAGCTTACCCTAATGTGATATTTTTAGGGACTGGCTCATGTATCCCCAACAAGACAAGAAACACATCAGGTATTCTCCTCAATCTAAGGTGGGTTGATGTTTTATGTTTGTGTGTATGAGTGTATTTTATTGTTTCAGCCTTGCTTCCCCCCCCCCCCCTTAAGTTCCCTGTCCCATGTATTTATTGTATTTTTTTTTATAAGAATTACTAGAGCATGATGTGAATTAATCAGATTTATCCTTTAATATAATGAGAGCCATACTATTGAGAATCTAAATTTTTCTTGTAGCTATGACAAGTGTGTGTTAATGGACTGTAGTGAGGGGACATATGGTCAGTTGGTGAGGCTGTTGGGTGTGGCCGGGTCTGACCTGGCATTACAGCGGCTCAAGGCAGTCTATGTCAGCCATCTTCATGCAGACCACCACATTGGATTCATTCGCCTCCTTCAAGCTAGAAAAAAAGCATTTCAGCGTGCTGAAGTTGAGCATGTGAGTTCAGTGTTTATCCTAACTGATGTATACAACCTGGTGTGAAGAGTTAATTCCTTTTGACGTAGCAGCACTCATTGCCCATATTCATTTGTAGTAATGACCCAGACTTTATTTATATTAGTATTGCCAGACTCTCACCAAAACAGTCTTCCATCAGTATAGAAGCTTGCTTATCACAGTATAGGTCAGTTCTGTTTGTAAGGCACAATCATACTTTGCAATTCTGTGTTAGAGATGAACCATTGTTACAGTTTAAGGGTGCTTTCCACCTATGCTCATTGACCATGCCCACTAAACATACTACTGGTATTGTATATTTGCTTCATATATATATAAAATTACATTTCACAGTTCTTTGTACAGTATTATTAGTTTGAAACTTAGTATCCAATTTTTGTAAAGGTATATTACAGTGGTGTAGTAGTAGTAGTAGTTATTCCCTTGGCTGTCTGGCCGAACAGCCCCGAGTCCCAACGTAAGGCCTCGGCCGAGACTGGGCTTTCCCACTGAGCTTTCAAGGAGTGTTGGTATAGGTGCTGAAGAGGGATAGATAGCTTCATGTTTTGGCACTGATGTAACCCTACAGGTTATAGAAATGTCCCGCAACTCCTTTTCTGTCCCCTGAAAGCCTGGGCAGCCATATCCTGCAGTCTATTAGGTTCACATTCTGATAATCCTGAGGCTGCAACTACTGCTGTTGCCACTGCTGCCACTACCACATTGGTATAGATAAGATGGTACTAAAATATGTATTTTTCAGATCCCTAAGCTGCTGCTACTGGCCCCAAGTAGGATAATGGCATACCTCATCTCGTACCACAACAATTTTGAACCCATCTTGAATTACTTTACTTTATATGGGAATCAGAATTTTCTCTCTACCAACTTACGGCTTAATGAAGAAAGTTACAGTCAGCTGTGCTCCGAGCTTGATATGAAGGCCATTGATATGACTTATGTTATTCACTGCCCAAACTCATTTGGAGTAGCTTGGACCCATAACAATGGCTGGAAGGTGGTGTACTCGGGTGACACAATGCCATGCAAAGCCCTTGTTGAGATTGGTAAGTATACTTGTTCAGTCCTGTCATGTGCGTGTGTGTGTGTGCCAGTGATACATTATTTCAGGTTGAATTTTACAAATTGAGCATCAAAATCTGTTAGTATCAGAAAGGCCTAATGGTTAGAGTGTCTTGGTCAGAATGATGGCCGTGCATATGTTCAGTCTCCAAAGAGGTGATTGAAGGTTTTTCACTCATTTAATGCTGTCTCAGGAAGTAGGCTGGTCATGTGTCTTTAAATGTACTAGACTACAATTGCCAGTCTTCTGACCCCTTCACCATGAAGGGGGTAATATGGGATCATCTTTTTTGTGTGTGTGTGTGTGTGTGTGTGTGTGTAATTTTTTGACAAAACCTTTGGCAGTTGGTTGTAGTGGAGAATGATGAAACAATCACAGGTTGATGGAAATCACCAGTGATATATTTTTGTGTTACTGTCACAAAGTATGTTTGTTTAGAACATCTTAAAAGTGGCAGCCTTCTGAAAGTTGAGAACAAAAGGCAGGGAGTTGTAGTGGTGTATTGTGTCAGATTAGGAGGTTATGTGTCATTTCTTCCCGAACAGTTTTGTTTATCTTTCACCATAATATTATCTTGTATGATTTTTGTGGTCTTGGTATTTATCTAGGTGGTGTTCATAACTTAAAATGAATATGAACTTGTTGTATGCAGAAATAAACTGGTATGGGAAAGATACAAGACAACTTCTTAATCTAATGAAAATATTATCTCTAGACTAAATGTTTCATGACCAAAATGGCATGTCTTATATTTCCAGTTAACGTTCAGTCCAAGGATGTCCTTTCATTTCACTCTTGGTATTCGTTGACAATTTATGGTACGGTAATTAATTTCAGGAGAGATTTGTTGTAATGTGGTGGTAATTGAACACGTTTCTAACCCCCTTGCCATGAGAGTCCTTTCCTGAAATGAATAGTAGCATCTAGTGGTGGCAAGAATAAAATACATCTTGTTGAAGCAATTAACCTCTTGAATCTGGTGGTGTGTTGTGTATTTTATTCATGTGTTGACAGACAGTTTTATTCACTGTAGGGGAGATTTTTTGAACAGAGGTACCTTGAATAACCTGTTCCCTGTTAAAAGATCCCTCCAAAGTCACCTAGTGAAGGAAGAAATAAAAATTAAATGAAATAGTCCAGATTCGAGGAGTTAATGTGGATACACTAACTAGAATGTCTTATGCAAATCCACTTTATCAACTAGGGAAGGACTGTGATTTGCTGATTCATGAGGCCACAATGGAAGATGAACTGGAGGAAGATGCAAGAATCAAGACTCATTGTACTACTTCCCAAGCCATTAAAGTGAGTACGCTTTTAAAGTATATTGTTGTGGTCCCAGGCATATCTGGATGTGAACCTGATGGACTGCATGCTCCACTTTTGCAGTCCACCATCTTCCTTTCAGGGATAGGGAGGGAGTTGAGGGTGGTGGTGGTGGTGATGAAGAAATTGGACTGGGATGATGAACTGAATTGAGCAATAAACTCCTTGCACTGGGTGACAAAGGCCACATGGCACTAAACTGAATAATGAAACAGCACCAAGAAGAAATGGCAGTAAAAGAAACAGCATCAAAAAATGGTGTGTTAATAAAGAATACTAAATAAGAGAAGGAATTAGGATGATGGTATGATGGCAGTATTTAATTTTTAACCATCACTTACTTTGTTTCAGGTTGGTCAGCATATGAATGCCAAATTCACAATTCTCACCCATTTCTCTCAGCGCTATGCCAAAGTGCCCATTATAGAAGATTTACCAGATCAAGTTGGAATAGCTTTTGACAACATGTGGGTAAGTGATATTTCCTAACTCTGTTGATGCACATTTTAGTCAAGCTAAGGGTCTGTTTCTGAGGAGTGGTTTGGGTTTATTGCTCACTTAATGCCACTCAGGGTCAAACAGGTAGTCACTATCACCTTTTATGTCTGGATAGAGTAGTGTATCCCTGAGCCCCTATGCTCTTGACATCTGATTTGATAATGGTTGGATGGAACCTTTGATGACTTTGTTGAGCTCTGAGAAATCCTCTTATTTCAGAACCACAGAAACTGTCTTCGAGTAACCTTTTGTGCCGTTGATACTCATGGGAATTTCAGATATAGGAATGTTCCTAGGAATTCTTAGCATCAGCCAAGTGTATATAAAGCAGATTGATTAGATGATGAATGGATGAATAAATGTAAAAGAAAAATCAGAGGGTTGGATGATGTGTGAATGAATCTTCTGTCCATTTCACTGGGCATGCTGTTTGATACTTCTCATTCTTTTGTACTTTCTTCTTGATTCTGAATCCTGTTCACCCCATCCCTTAGGTGAGAATAAATGTTGGGATTGTGATGAATAAGCTGATTGTTTAGATGTGTGGTCTCTTTATTCTTGATAGACTGCTTGTTTATATATGTCAGCTTGTGATGCTCACTGGTTCCCCACAAGTGCACTATGCAGTTGTTTAAAAGGTAAGATACTTAGTATTCTTATGGTTGAACAGTGGATTGCAACAAGGTACTGTACATAGTAGTTGTATGGTTGCCTTTATTTTTATTTTTTTTTAATTTTTTTTCCATCTTAAATGTCTGGACCAACTCAGCTTGCCTAGCCCCGGGTCCTGTGCTCCTCTTGGGGCATCAGAGAGCGCATACCTCCGCCAATGCCATTGCAGGATCTAACTCCAGATCTGGATCCGCTGCCAAATTTAATCAATTCTTTCTTGGCCCCTGGCCTACCCTTCCACAAAATTTCATTGATATTCATTGAGAACTTTTGGAGATATCATGTGGACAAACCAGGCAAAAATTCCTGAATCTGGTTGATGATCTGGATCACCACTAAAATCTAATGGAGTGTTCCATGGGCCATACACTACTCCTTTAAAAAATTTCATCAAAATTTGTTCATAACTTTTTGAGTAATCCTGCAAATAGATAAATCAACAAACCAACACCTCCAAAACCTAACCTCCTTGGCAGAGGTAATTACGTCAAACTTTCATAAAGCAGATTTGTCAGTGTCCCCAGTTTCCAGCGCCAGTTGTATGGAAAAAGGTTAAGCTATATTGACTCTCATCCGTCCATCATCCAATCCTATGTTGCCCCATGAGGAGCATTGAAGCTAGGCAAGTTGGTCCTGACATAAGATGAGAGGGAACAGCCTCACTCATCCCTGAGTGGCATTACGTGAGCAATAAACCCCAACCACCCCTTGGATATAAACCTACACCGGCTCAATTCGATTGGAGCGCCGTAATTATCCACTAAACCACCAGGTGCCAGAATTTGGTTATATGGTTACCATCCAGCGTAGTAAATGGTTTCCTGGTGTACAGGAAACCATTTTGCTTGTCACTCACTGTAGAGTCACCCACAGGCAGAAGGAAGAGGAAAGAATGAAAGAAAGAAAGACAGAAATGGGAGTGTAAAGTCATTCGTAGGCAGAAGGACAAGGAAAGAATGAGGGAAGGAAAGACAAAAGAGGATGGAAGGGAAGAAGGATGGAGGACAGGAAAGGGCGGTCACCCGAGAGCAGCACTACATCGAGTGGATGGTGAGCGCCCCCACCTACCACACTTGCATATTGTTGCTTATAGCTATATAGTTACATATTACATAACATATTAATGCCTACAGGGCTATGTTGGGGATCACAGTTGCATTTAGAAAAAAAAAAAAGTGGTTGTTGATGGTAAAGTCAGATGTTATTTTCTGTGTCTTAACCAAACCATGTGCTGTTTCAGGTGTCCCTAAAGGCCCTTCCAACACTGCCCCTCATGAATGATGCATTGATGGCCATGTTTGCCGATGACTATGATGAAATGCTTGAGAAGACGGCCAAGAAACGTGCCATGCGAGAGAAGCAGGAGAAGCAGATAGATGATGGTAAAGAGATGGTAAAGGTAAAACAACGTAAGATAGATAAGGAAGCTTCATAGTGGTTCATACTTCATGTAGAAGATAGATTAATTGTAGTTCGTCATTCATGATCTAGTTAATTCTTCACCATTTTTACAGTAACCATGTGCTTTATACAGTACCATACCACCTACACCAGTTTACACAATTAATTGTTAATAAATATTTTCACTGACTTGAAGTTCCCTGTATTATGTATCATTAACCCATATAATGGAGCCAGGACTGGGGGTTATTAATGGTACCCAGACTCTAGGGCCCTGGTCCAAGGAGGGCATGGAAAACAAGTCAGGAGCTCATTATCAGGTATTCTTAAATAATGCATGAACTAGATTGAATAAAACTGATAACCTTTTCACATGGGTTAGGAATTCAAGTTATGCAACAGTGATTTTTGGGGGAAGGAAGGAAAGAGGGACAGCCCTGTATGTTCATGAGTACAAGGGCCCAAAGGTGTCTCTTGCATGCTCTGCCCATACATGATATGGTATTTTACATGTCATTTGGCTGTATGGTTATCACCCAGTGTAGTAAATGGTTTCCTGATTTACAGGAAGCCATTTGACTTGTCACTCAATATAGAGTCACCCAAAGGCAATCAAATGAATGGATGGTGGGCATCCCCACCTACCACAGTGATGTGTAGGAAGTCTCTCTCATAAAAACTACAACTGTATATTTTTTATTTAAGAACATATGAATACATATCAAAGATGGGACTGGTATGCTAGCATGAGCTGGAGAGCGTACAATTTGGAGGTTACCTGGACATTAACATCACTGCTTAATTTCCTGCCACTGCCATGTGCTGGTGAGTTTCTGACATGTGAAAATGCTGGGACTACATAATAATGAATGATAATATTATTCCAGTTACAGTATGTAATGTATTAAGCAGGAATATTTGTGCTTGCGACTTGTAAAGTCACAGTTGCAGCATCTGACATCCATGTCCTGGTACCTACCTGAGATCACAAGGTACCTTCACTGAGCAGAGCCCCTCACTGATATGCTGCTAGTGATAATACTGCCAAGTCATCATTTATACAGTACTTGAGTAATTTGTTCCTAGGAACAGCTTTTTACAGCTGTGTTATTCTGTGCTGAATATGTCTGTAAATACTCATGTGTAAATATTCCTACTTACTTGGCAATCTGTATATAAGGATGGTTATGTACAATTTACATATATTGCACATGAAATGTGTATTTACTGTTCAAATTCCAGTGGTTCAGCACTGACGTTGTTGCAGTTAAAATCTTCCACGTAGCTCATTTTCTCTATGATTGGTCATGTCACAGATTAAATTTAAGGCTTAACTTTACACAAGACATTGTGAACGGCATTTGGGGTACATGTTCTTGGTGTGACCACGTCGTTACTCATACACTGGCACCTCACAAGCTCATATTTAATTTTCACCCACACACTGACAACTTCAGCCTCACTAACACTTGTGCACAAAAAGCATTTATTCAATCACTGTCAGAGGAACAAAACCCTTAATATGCTCTGCACACCTTCAACATTCAACGATGTCTTTTTCAATAATATTAACATACCAAAGGTCAACTCCATTATTCATTATAAACACATACATTACTCGGATACAGTTAAACTATATATAAAATATTGGGCAAATCTGCGGTATATAATACAATTTATCCTAAGAAAGCAACAAAATGATAAAAAGTAGAAAAATGTATTAGCAGGATAAAGTACCTCTAACAAGGCAGTTCTACAACAGACCTATACAGTATTTAATGAGGAATTATTTCATACTAAGAGTAAAGGAAGATGGGTGATAAAGGGTCATGCGACATGGCATGCACAAGACTGGAATATTCAAAATAGTTCTCATGATGAGCCAGACATCTTATCTTACCTGAAGTAAAACTCTGGACTCTTACTGAGTGTTACAGTAACTTTGGTTTACTATTTTTCTACTTCCACTTCAAACTTGCATCACACTGACACAGCAATATAAAGTCAAAGGCCCTTGGTATCTGCTATTTTGGGTCTCACTGAAATGCTGATCAAACTCATAACTTAACTGCTCCAGATATACAGTGATATTGCAAAACATTTTAACTCCACTTCACAACATCTGAAATACAAAAATTGTAATAGAACGTATAGCATATTCAGTACATAATTACTGTATCAAGGTAAAATAATTTTACTCTTCTTAACCAGTTATCAATAACTTTTGGCTACATGAAAAGAAGAGTAGTCAACTGAAAGATTACTTACCAACACTATACAATACTACAGTACAGTAAAGAATGTTTTGTTAAATAAATACCCTTTCACTATGAGGACATATTTTTTCAGTTTTATTTTTTAATGACCTCCAGATGATTTTATTCAGCCAAGAGGAAACTTGCCAAACTGGAGGGGTTATATATACCCTTCATTAACCCCTTCACTACATGTGATCTTTCATAAATTGGGTAAAATCATCTGGAGGCTGCAAGAATAAAATAAAATAAGGTGTCCTCATACTGAAAGAGTTAAAATATATATTGCAGGAGCTTAATACCAGCTGATCACATGAACAGGGTGTAGTTTTCTGAATACACAACAACTATATATTGTTTGCAGTAATCAAGAGGACCTTTGAATGACATGAAAGAATTCAGTTTAAAAATTCTGAAATGCCAATCATAATATCCTTTTAAAAATACATATCATTCTCATTCTAAAACAAATCCTAATTTTTACACCTAAGTAGGATTTTTTTCTGCCTATATAAAGTAACCTGGTTATCATTGTAAAAATCCAAGCCAGGCTGTCTTCTGCAATATGTAATGCTTTACACCACATGCGTTTCTGTTTAAATGCAAAACAAGTGCTGCTGATACAAAACATCGAGCAGCTTGAGCTGTTTGATATTTCAGACTGGAGTTCAAGTTTCTCGTTTCACATTTTCATGATAAAATCAATGTTCATAAGCTATTAAGCAATATTATCACAATTACAGGGCAAAAAGAACGTCTATACAGAGTTCAGCAATCAAACATGAGACAAAACTGTCTACGATACTGGAGTTTATGGAACACAGATCAATGAAACGGAAGCACTGCAGTGATGAGGCATGGTGATAACATGATATATGTGGCACCATTAACATCAGCTGAGTCAAAGCCACTGTGTATTAATCCAGATTAGTATCTAACTGATTAATGACATACTGTATTCCAGCATGTAGACTGTAAGTACCATACTGTAAACCTATGGATGCTTCTGATTAACACCACATATACCCACCAAGCAGCACTGTTGATGAATTTATATTTGTCAAGGTTGCAATATAGCATGGCGACCCATTTATATTGCTGACCCACCCTTAGGATTATAACCAAGGAGTACAGATTGTTATGCCAGAGTCTTGACTAGATACTAAACAATTTCTTGTATTCCATGGTTGCAGACAGCCTGGCAAGATATATAAACAACTGCACTGCTCTCGACTACTTCAGAACCACGCTCTTATTAAGCCAAGAAACAATAACATTTTCAATTGAGTAACTGTCAATTAAATTGTATAACATAGTCATATCTACTATGATAGCTTCTCTAACATCAATAATTCTACAAGCAATAATCAGAGTAGGGGAATGAGAGCATGATTCAAAACTAGTCCAGAGTTGTTTCAGCAATGCAGGTGAGCAAAGACCACAGAAGCACTAGCACTAACACTCACCACAGTATCTACAGATCATATTTACACAAAAGTAACATAGTTCTCACCATAATAATCATTATATATGCTAATCTGGCATTGTAATAATTACTTCCATGACGATGCATAAAAAACATCAGCTAGAGTATGAAACGCGACACTGTACTAAATGCAAAGGCTTGTTAGGTTCCTGGGAGTGGATCCTATGTTGCCCTACCAGCCCTGGGTGGCGAGACGTTTATGTACATGGGAATAAGGAGTGGAAAGGGGGCAGGACTTGTACAAAATTTGAGACCTTGGGATAGGCAGTGTGGCTGTCATATACAATCCTCAGTAAAGCACATGAGTTTAGAAGTGTGGCTGTACAAAAGTAGCTGAGAAATCACTACTATAAATAAATTATTTCCCTTAAGCAAATGCATGCACCAACAGGAGGCTGGTGGAGAGTGGAGGGGTTGCACATCTCACCCCAGGGCTCAACACTGCAACTCATTAAGCCTCTCAACTGAATGCTCGCTAATGAGTAAAGCTTGGTTTTACAACTACGGTAATTCCTTTAACCCACTGAGCCTGGGATGTCGTCTGCATATTAATCTTGCCATCTCTTGACAAATCTACTCAGCTCTGGACGGACATTTCAAACTGGACAAGGTCTTTCCTAAGCTGAATAGAATCATCTGCTAGCAGCAAGAGTAAATTAAAAAGGGAAGTCACCCAGATTCAAAAGGTTAAGTCATAATATAAGAATAAAGGTACCATAGCATTAATATGTAACATTGCTTATACCAAAATAAATTCTGCACAGAGAACTAAAAATGACTTCAGTGCATACCCAAACAAAGCAATACTATATTCAGCAATCATAAAAATTGCAAAAGCTGAGTCAAGGAAGGTAGAGAATGAGCAACCTGAGCTGGCACATGAGGGTAACCCTGACAGCACTGTGGGTCCGGCTGCAACACTACGTACAGCACACATACAACACATATAGAGCCATATTCATGTCAGTTAAGAAGGCTTCCAAGCACCTCTTCCTTTACCAGTTTATTTCTGCATATTCCAGGTTAATATTCTCTTGTATGTTATTTATGCAACCTCTTCAATATTAAAACTTTATAAATGACATACAGTACGATCAAGATGCAATACGCAAAATGAACTGCTAAGAAAGAGATGCTTGGAACGCTCCTAAGTTGACAGGAATAAGAGCCATAGTACCACTTGCAGCACAATGGATGGTGGCGGAACAGACCACCTGCAGCCACACCACCATGTTATCACCTTCACTACAATTACATATTTTAAATTTTATTCTTGCAGTTTCCAGGCAATTTCACTCAGAGACTTTTAAACTGAGGGATTAGATTAGACTTCATTAACCCCTTCTCTGCTAGGGCACTCTACAAACTGAATAAAATAATCTGGTAGCAAGTAAAAGTAAAACTGCAATTATATCCTTGGGCTGATGGGATTAACCTCCTTCACTACATTCACATACTACTTAATTCTTGCTACCTTCAGATAATATACTTAGCTTGGAAGAGACTTTTCAATCTGAAGGGGATATTTACAGCTTTCATTAACCCTTCCATTACAAGAAATCTCTTCTTCAACAATCATATGGAAGTGGCAAGAAAAAACTAAGCAAGACATCACTGCACTGAAGGTGTTCACCACATCAGCCAAAAACATCTTTTATGTTTCCTTCTTGTATCTACAAACAAATGTGTTCAGCTTATGAGCAACTCTGACCTGGAGGGGTTAGGTATAACCTTCAATGACCCCTTCATTATGAAAGGCCTTTCATAAGCTACTAAAATCACTGACTAAAAGCATCTGAGGGTAGTACAGTAGTTGCAGCCCTGGGTTCATCTAAATGTGAACCCAGTGGACTGTAGGATGAAGCTATCCCTTTCCTGATGTCCACCATCCTCATTTTCAGGGACTGGGATGGGGTATCACCAGAATAAAACAAACAATATCATGGTGAAGGGGATGATAACAATAACAATGGTGTGGCCAATAACATCATCATCTGTGCTTGATCAGTAGGCCAGTCTTCACATTCAAATACAACAGCAATCACTGCAATCTTTCAATACAGCAGAATTACAAAATTCTTGCAACCACACTAGGAGCTTCAAATGGTTTGCTACAGCACAAAACATTTTTGTCTTTTTTTTTTTCTTATTTTGCACCAATAATACTTTTAGTATAAATGCCTTGTTCAAAAATTCATCTTGTGTTTATCAAATGAATATGGCAAAAACAGTTAACAATAAATATAAATGTTAAGTGTTATCTAGTTTACGGTATGAGCACTGGTAATATGGTACATCACATTTTCACGTTCTTTTTTTACCCTTTAGATACAAAGAAAAAGCAAGTGGTCCCTAAATCATCAAGCAGTCCTGCAATTTTACTTTTCTAAAAAGAAAAAAGAAAAAACACCTTAAAATTCATTTTCAGAAGTGGCGCACTTATCTCCGGTTTAGCTCCATCTTGAGAGCTGAAAAGAAACAAAATATAATGTAAGTAAATCACATGTGGTGCAAAACTGTAAAGACAGGTCTTGTTATGATACAGCAACTATATTCTGTTCACTTTAATCATGCATAAATTCATCACACTAACTAAACTGCTTTTATTCTAACTTGGTCTAAAATTTCAATTTTGAATGCTGAGTTGTTACAATGAATTCACACCAGAATATGAAGCCAACCAGGAACAAACACAATGCAATGGATGTAGACCTGTAGTATTGTCTTTTCTTGTCACTGAGCCATGCAAAGTAAGCTGTAAAAGGGCAAAAAGCTGGACCAAGTTAGGTAAAATGGGTATGGGTATAAATTTATCATCTCGAATACTGAGTTGCTGTTAAAGTTTAGCACTAGTATATGATGCCAGCCACAAAGCAATGCTATGGAAAGGATGTAGAGTCGCAGTACTGTCTTCTGCCAACAAAGTACTGGACATGCAATAGGCTGCAAAATGACGAAAACCTCTGAACAAAATAAATGTACAACTGTTACTGTAAACTGGGGTACATTACATATCAACTTCACAGGTCTACTCTTTTTGCTTTTTAGCTTACTCCCATCTTTCCATCTTAATTTCTGCGATGTAACAATATATTAACACTATGCTAGTCATGAAGGAGTGCGATGGAAAATTAGACTGAGCCATAATACTGCCAATTTCTTCCATCGAGTTGTCTGAAGTATACTGCAGAAGGATGAAAATGTGGTCCATCCATCATCCAATCCTATGCTGCCCCATAAGAAGCGTGGGAGCCTGGGGCTAGGAAAGTTGGTCCTGACATTTAAGATGAGTGACCAGCCTCACTTATCCCTGAGTGGCATTATGTGAGCAATAAACCCCAACCACCCCTTGGATGTAAACATACACAGGCTCAATCTGATTACTGACAAAAAAAAAGGGGGGGGGGGGGAAGGATGTCAAAAAAAGGCTAATTATAATGAGGATGGCCTGTAACTGTTGTTGCAGTTATAGTCTATGAAACACATGGCCAGGAACACAAAGAACTGTAGAAATCTGAGCACAGCAGCCAAATACTCACAAAGATCTTTGGCACAGACAATTGAAGTCTTGTAAGATACACCAGTACAGCATTTATAGAAGTGAAAAAATTTTAAGCAACAGTGTAAACAAAAAGGGATTAAAAAAACACTCCATGTCTATCCAACTACTGTACAGCCAGAAACCATAATCTCAGAGGGGGTGAGTATGAACAGATCACCTCCAGAGTGCCTTGTCCTCCACTATCAGGCAGCCCTATCTCCACTACACACAACTCTCATTCACATACTTCACATCATCTCTTCACCTCATCCTCAGTCCACTGATTCTTCTTTCTCCATCCACCACACTCAAATAACTCTCCTGGTCAATCCCACTCTCCATTCTCTCCACATGGTCAAACCATCACAGTGTACTCCTAACACTTTCCAGCACATTTCTACCATCACCCTCCATACTTTCGCCTCCCACTAAACTCATTTACAGTCTTCATCCACCTTCTTCTTGGCCTACAATGCTTCCTCACACCATCAAACATGATCAGATACAACCTATTAACCACAATACTTCTCTTCTTGTTCATACCATCTAAGCACACTCTCTATGACTGATGTCCACCAACTTCCTTACTCCACATCTTTCACAGATCACAGTATTCCATATCCCATACACTCTCTGCACTCCCCAAAACATTCCTCAATAACCTCATTTTCATTGCTTTTACCCCTGAGTGTACATTTTCATGCCAAACCAAAGTCTCACACTGTTTGTGTTGATGTACTGTAGGTGTCAACCATTACTCACCTTCGATAATATCTTGCTTAACCTTATCTAACTCCTTCCTCATATCCTCCATAATCTCCTCTTTGAGCCTCTCTAAGTCGGCTGGTGCTGTTGTTGCCACAGTCGAGTCCCCAAGGCCATTGACCCGTGGTGCACTGTCATCAGAAGTTGACCCAAACCTCTTTCGTGCAGGCTTCGGGGATTCACCTCCGCTTTTTCCGTTGGAAGATGTATTGCCAGGGCTCTTCTGGGATGATCTTGGCGGATCCTGTTCATTGCACCAACAATACATAAATAAATTATAGAATGAGAACAAACCAAGTGTTACAAGCTGACTTTATATACATGACCATTAGTCCTTGGTCATTCCATCCTTAGTTACAGTACCACCACTGTTGGATCTGGCATGCTGCCAGACAGTTTTGGAAAGTAAATCAAAATATGCTGACCATCTTCACTCATCTAGTGCCTTACTTTGATCCTATAGTTTTTGCAGTTTCAAAATTGCTAAGCCATTAACCCAATAACAAACCAATGTTGCTTGATGCCTAGAGTTCACTGAATTCACAACATATGGTTTTTAACAACTCAGCACAATGATGGTATTCAAAGATACAAAGTATTATCAGAGACAGTTTGACATACAGTACGTGTGTATAGAGCTTCTTTGGTTAAATAAGACCATGGTATTGTTGTAATGTGCATGTACTCATTCCCTTAATAAGCTTCTAATAAAGTACACTGTATTACATTTCACACAAATAAAGTACAGTACCTGTGACTGTGTAGGTGATGATGGTGGGTCCTTGTTCTTGGCCCTGCGTCGTGCCAACGTTGCAGCCATCTCGTCCATCATACTCATCATGCCACCCTGTAAACGCTCCCCTGCCCCCCGCCCAATACTGCCCCCAGAGCTGCTGGAGCCGGTGCTTTCACTGTCTGGGGCGCGAGTTTTGCGCAGCTTTGCACCCGCTAGTGCTGCTGCCAACCCACTGTTCCCTTGACCTTCCTCTGATGAAGATTGGGATCTAGCCAGACCTCCAGGGGGAGGTGGGGGAGGTGGAGGAGCACCACCACCTAATGGAGGGGCTGGAGGTGCTGGGGGAGGTGGAGGAGGACCACCTGATGGTGGTGGGGGTGGTCCACTCTGGGGAGGAGTAGGTGGTATAGAAGGGCCACCCATGGGAGGTGCTGGAGGAGCTGGTGGGCCTCCACTGGGCAGTGGGGGAGGACCACTTGGGGGGAGAGGTGGGGGGCAACTGCTAGGTACAGGAGGAGGGACACCAGGTGGGGCTGGTGGGGCTGCAGGTGGGGGGTTGGGGGCCGAGTTGGTGCGATGATGGCCAGCAGGTAATGGTGGGGGTGGAGGGGCTCCCATGTTTTGCTGGCCAGTCATACGTCGTTCTTGCATTACAGCAATATCTTCTCGAGTCATGGTCCTGCAAGGAGATCTGATTTTCAAATTACAGAATATAACCAAACTAAAGTCATAGTCTCACACATATAAATAAAGATATATACACAGTGAACAATGATTCATTTAAAGAGATACACTAGTACAGAACTATGCAAAGCATACTACAGCTCACTACTAAAGATGCTACAAAAATAATTCAAAATAGAAAAATGATCAGTTCACCTACATGAAAAAGCAGGTGATTCAAATTATAGGCTCATGTTTATAAGCAAAAAGTTAAAAGGTAAAAACTCAAAGAAAATGGCAAAACAGAAATCTTTCACCATGACTGGGTAGCTGTGAGTGTTTGGTTGTGAGTGTGTACATGAGCTGTACTGGTGGGATGGCTACACCATTGAGGTAATGATGACAGGGTCACAACTCAATATTTAACACCCTGCCTTCACAACATCCTTAACCCGTTCAATACACTGACATACTGTATTCTTTATATCATTCTTGCTACCTCCAAAAGGTTTTATAAGGATTTATGACAGACTTTTCAACTGGGGTATTGTTGTTTGTAGACACTGTCCTAAGTTCATCTGGAAGTCAAACAGGTGAGCTGAAGGGTAAAACTGCCCTCCTGCAGTCAACACTCCCCATTTCAAAGGACAGGAAGGGAGCTGAGGAATGTCTGAATAACCAGGCAACATTGCCACCTGGTTATGTAAGTGTTACCATGTGCAGCATCCCTTTCCAGCACATGAACTGGAGGTGGAAGGGGGTTTGATATAATTTTATTTGACTCATTCCCTATAAAAGGTCTTTCACAAGATGAATACAATCTGTCTGGAGGTCACAAGAATAAATCAGCAGACTGTCACTTGACTGAAAGGAGTTATGCAAGCTCAAACATCCAGAAAGACCCACCAAAGATATGTACAGTTCACTACACCAATCATTCCATGCAATGTTAAAGGTCAGGAAAAAAAAAAAAAAAGCAAGTTAGGGATGGAGGTAGGTAATGCAGGTGCAGAAGGCCATCATGCCCTATTCCCTTCTGTTACTGAAGAGAGGTGTGAGTCAGCATCAACCAACGCAGCAACCAGTAGAGAGGTAGTAGTGGTAGTAGTGTCCTGGGCCCGTGCACCAAGAGAGAGCATCAACAGCCCGGGGCAGGAGGAGGGGAGGGGGGAGGGCACGTGAGGGCTTGGGACTTTACCGCGTGTCATGGTAATGGTTGAAGTTGTCGTAGGTCCTGTCGTAGGTTTTCTCGTAGTGGTTGTTGTGGGCATGGGGATCAGCGTACCTGTACCCCATGTCCTCCTCGGCGTACATCTGGTTGTGGTACTGTGGCTGTGGTGGCTGCTGGGGCTGGGTCATCAAGGGGGGTGGCTGCGGCTGTGGCTGCTGTGGTGGGGGTGGCTGCTGCTGTTGCTGCTGCTGCGCCTGCTGCGGCGTCTGTTGGGGAGGCACTGCATGGGGTGGTGGTGGCGGCGGCACCTGACGCACACTCCCGCCATTGTTCAGCACCTCCACACATAAAAACAATGCCCATTAATAACATCACTCACACAACAAAGCCCTATCCGTATCAATTAAAAAGTCTGTACCACACTGTAATCCTGAAGGGTGATAAAGTAACAAAATAAGACATAAAACAAGTATGAC
>JAGKTI010014712.1:0-21337 GCA_018397915.1 Birgus latro | reverse complement strand
TAGGGTAATTTCTTAACACATTAACAGCTAGAAAAAAGGTGGAAGATGTGAATTTCATGTCCGGTCCTAACCTAACCTAACCTATGGTTACCATAAAGATTTTCATGCCTAACCTGTTTTCATCATGCTGTTAATGTGTTAAGAAATTACCCTAAATGTTAATCATAATTTCCTGCTTGCAATTTAATTTTCCCATGCATGGTTCTTAAGTAAAACAGCTAGAAAAAAGGTGGAAGATGTGAATTTCATGTCTGGTCCTAACCTAACCTAACCTAACATTGTGTTAATCATAATTTCCTGCTTTAAATTTAATTCTTTCATGCATGGTTATTAAGTGCACTAGCTAGGAAAAAGGTGGAAGCAGTGAATTTCATGTCCGGTCATAACCTAACCTGACCTAACCTAACCTAACCATTTTTCTGGTAGCAATTAACATCATTTACTGTATTTGATGCTTTGTATCCAATAATTTAGTGCATAAAATGTGAGAAAAGATGATTTCCATGTCCGATACTTACTTATACTATGCTGGCAAGTTCTGAGCTCCTATGACTCACTCACCTCTAAATCATCATTTTTTGGTTAAAATTCAATAAATTCATGCTATATGTACATTATTTATGTGAAAAGGGACCTAAATAAGTGCTATACATGTCCAGTCGGGAGGTAGGAAGGTAGTTCTGATTTAGGTTAGGTTAGGTTAGGGTCATGAAAAACCAGTGCTGGAGCTTCAGGAGCAATATCCGGACAAAACCAATATTCGGACATGCCTTTGGCTCTATTACAACGGATATTGGAGGGATTACTTATATATATATTGTGGTAGGTGGGGGCACTCACCATCTTCTCACCTGATGTACTGCTGCTCTCGGGTGTCTCCCCTTTCCTCTCCTCCATCCTTCTTTCCTTCCATCCTCTTCTGTCTTTCTTTCCTTCATCCTCTCCTCATCCTCCTGCCTATGGGTGACTTTACACTCCCTCTTCTGTCTTTTTTTCCTACAGTCTTTCTTCTTCCTTCTGCCTGTGGGTGACTCTACAGTGAGTGACAAGCCAAATGGGTGACTCTACAGTGAGTGACACCAGGAAGCCATTTACTATGCTGGGTGGTAACCTTATAACCAAATTTTTGTGCCTGGTGGTTTTGTGGGTAATTACGGCACTTCAATCGGATTCAGCCGGTGAAGATTTATATCTAAGGGGTGGTTGGGGCTTACTGCTCATGTAACACCACTCAGGGATGAGTGAGGCTGGTCACTCTCATCTTAAATGTCAGGACCAACTTGCCTAGCCCCGGGCTCCCATCTTTCCTGTCACTTTTTACTGCTTTTCTTTCCTTTACAGGTGGCTTGACATTGAGTGACAAGCCAAATGGTTTCCTGTAAGCCAAGAAGCCATTTACAACGCTGGGTGGTAACCATATAACCAAACCATATGAGCTCCCTACGTGTCAACAAGTGGGTTGGTGGAGGGTTAATGCCCCTCCCTGTAAAATAAATACCTCAAAGGCAAATGGCCACCCCTTACGGGATTATGGCATCTGGTAATAGGTAGATAGAGATATGTATATATATATATATACATTAATCCCTCCAAGATCTGACATAATAGAGCCAAAGGTATGTCCAGGACTTGGCTTTGTCCAGGAGTTAGGAAAAATGCCCCTGGACAGGTACTTATAGACCCCAACCCAACCTAACTTTGAAACTACCTACATAACTCCCTACTGGATATGCATAGCACCTATTTAAGACCCTACGCACAAAAATAAAGAATAGAAACCATGAAATAAATGAAAAGGAACCAGAGAATGAGAAATTAGTAGTATGGAAAATATTTAGTGGTGTACAGGGTACTTACGACACATCCGTGGCCGTCGTGAAGATTAACCTGCCTCCTCTATGGCTCTGAGAGTGGTGAAGGTGCACTTGAAGCATGTACAGTAATCCAGTGTTGTGCTGTACTTAATTCTTTGCACTGTGAATTATAACTGTTTAACACTGCACATTCTGTTCTTACTTGCACCATACCAGTTGCAACACGCCAGTGTTGCACTCTGCACTTAATCCTTTGCACTCTGAATTATAATTTCTTAACACTGCACAACACTGTAAATTCCCATGTGGTCAAGTGGCAAGGTATTGCAGTTTATTCACTGTTTATTCATAAAAACGAGCACGTAGGCAGCCATGGCAACGAGTGTGCAGTCACGACAGTAGATAGGCGGGACCTTGGGAGGATGCAGGGGCACCAGAGCAGACGTCGGAGGAACTACGCACCAAAACACAGCTGTTCATCACCATGCAGCAAAATTTAAAGCAGGGAGGAACACATATCGGCTTTATTTTTATTTTTTTTCATTTTTTTGCATTTTTAAGTTTTATGGCCATTTTTGGTGTCCAAGGTCCCGAGCCCAAAATGTCCGGGACTTGGGCATCCGGGTCTTACAGGGATTAATGTATACAGTATAAAGAAAGACATACAGTGCCTCCACTGAGCGATACAGTAAATGGGTCTGTGCATCTCACTGTGCACATGGAAACCATGATGATGAGTACACTGAAACCCATGTCACAAGGACATATCGATCTGGAAATGTCCCCAAATTTTCCCGAAGTCCCCTCTTCTGACCCCCTTGAAAACTTCTAACTTCCTCCTTAGCATACCAAAAATTAATAGCTGTACACATTCAGCCTCAACACTGAGCAAAAGAAAGAGTTATTTAGAGTGTACAAACTGCTGTGCAGAGTACTCATCATGATGAGTGATAAAGTGTTGTTTAGGTGGCTGGTGGGTGGGGGGAGGCAGTATCCGAGGCTGAGGGGCTAGAGGAGGGGACTGAAGTGCTTCTAACCCCTCTGGGGCTGAGGTTAGGCCTCACAGCCCTCAAATTTCCCCTCATCATCGCTGTCAGGTTGTGGGTCAGGAGCTGCAGAGGTGCTGGGCTGTGGAGACTGGGGAGACTATGATAACAGAGGTGGCACCAGGGCAGGATCAAGGCAGGTGGTGATGAGACTTTGGGACAACTCATTAATCTTTTTTATGAGCTTGGTCTTATGTTCAGCTAACAGTTGGTCTATTTCATTATGGAAACACTGAAGTTTGTTATTGTTGTTCTCAACCTCCATAACGGCATCTCTGAGCCAATTCTCAAGCTCAAGAATGTTGCTGAGCTACTGATAAGTAGGCCCCTGACTCTTCCCTTCCTCTCCTGTCTCCTCCTAGGATGATGTTTCTGTTACCCTTTGCTCCTCCTCATTGTCCTCCTGGATCAAGCTATTGATATTAGTCATGTCAGGGGGGTACTGAATGAGCTCTACAATACTGGCACGGGTTACATTGGAAAAGCCTTCTCCTGGCAGCTGTTGCGCCACCTCTGCTGCCTTTCCTAATGCATCAGTGACTGGTGTTGCAGAGACTACTGAATAAACATGCAGTACGAGCTTTTGCCATCCATGCATAACTGACTCCTTTGTTACACTGTTCCATGGTGCAACGACGTTCAGCAATGCATCTCTAATGCTGAATAACTTCAAGCAGGACTTGGTGGATGTCACTTGTGTTGGTGGAATGGTAAGAGTATGTAGGTTCACATCCAGGTCTGCCCAGTTCCCCATTGCCAGTGCCATCATGTCACTCCCTAGGTCAGTAGCCCTATGCAAGCATAGTGCAGTTCCCTGAAGGTAGCATTAATCTCTTGGTCCAAGGGCTGGATAACACTAGCACTGTTTGGTGGTAAAAAAAATAACTTCCACAGCTGGGTGACCTCTCACCAGGTGTGTAAGGTGGCCTGGAAAATTACAATATCTAAAAGCAGAATGACATCAAAAGATAATTTTTTAAAAATTTACAGTTGCCCTCAACTGTGGTAACAAAAATTCTGTCAAAGAAGTTTAAAGCTAGAAGGGAGATCACCCAGCCACAGGCATTGTGCCTCCAATGTATGCCTAACTTTTCAATACAGTATTGTCATTTCTTTAAGCGCTTGGTTCAGAGACGCATTGGATGACCAAAAGATTAACCCTGCAATCACCTGTGGCTTTGTATGCAAGTAAAATTGTTGGGAGATCTTTGGAGGCCCACACATCGAGGTTAGCCCCTTTGTCAGGAAGGTATAAGAGGGCAGCCACTTCCAAAACAGACCAGTCTCATCCATGTTGAAAACCTAGACTATTTTGTGAGAGCCCTTCTCTATCACCTGTGGAGTAGACTGTAGCACCAGTTGAGCAGGGCAGTACTCACAAGGTGGATGGAAAGCTGATTACAGGGAGAGCTGGAGCTCCCGTTTCATCAGCCCTCGAGGTTAGTTCCTGACCATCCCCATTTGCTGAACTTTTTCAGTGCTTCAGTAACACAGAAAGTGGGCCAGCATGCTTTGCAATACAAGTTTCCCTGTCAACACCAAACTACATGCACACTACATATTACATTTCGGGGGGGAATAACTAAACCTCAGAGTCCCCAGAGGGGAGGACCATAAATGCCCCCACCATCCACCCCTCTTCCAGTGACAACTCAACGAGCTGCCTGGAACCACTGTCTGACTTTTTCTTCATTTCTGCAACATTCGTAGCCTTTCCTCTAATTTTATCTCCGTTGAGCACCACCTCTCTAAACCTCACCTTCTCTTCTTGAGTTAGACTCAGCTGTCTGAGGCAACTTGTAGAGGTGTTGGTATGTAGGAGGACTGCTGGGCCTTGATAGCAGGCTGTGAAGCCTATGCCCAGAGTCGGACACATATATTAAAAAAAAAAAAAAAAAAAAACTGATAGCAAACACTTTTCTATATCCTCCTACTTCTCTTTACTCATTTAAAAGCCAAAGGTGGCTGTTGTGTATATGTACACAATGACCTACTTGCTCTCGTGTTCCTGAACTTGATTCTTCTAAATTCTCTACTCTATGGCTTCAGCTTTCCTGTCATTCTCTGACTAAATATATCTGTGCTATTTACTTATCCTCTAATTCTACTGACTATGAAAAATTCTTTGACTATCTTACTTTTACACTGGAACATCCTATCCGCTTCTCCTTTCTGTGAAGTCTCCATTCTAGGAGATTTCAATGTTCACTACCACTGTTGGCTCTCTTCTCCTTTCACTGATCCACCAGGTGAACAAGCCTACATCTTTTCTATCCTTAATGATCTAGTACAGCTTCTACAGCACCCTACCCGTATCCCTGGCCGCCTTGCAGAGAGTTCCAACAAACGTGACCTCTTCCTTACAACTAAGCTGACTCCGTACCTTCTTTACCCCTGCACAGTTGTTGACTTTACACACAGGTTTTATTCGCTCCCATGTAGAGTACAGCTCTCATGTGTGAGGAGGCTCCCCACATACACCTCCTCTCAATAGGGTGGAGTCAAAGGCTTTTCGTCTCATTAACTCTCCTTCTCTTACTGGCTCCCTTCAACCTCTGTCTCTTCGCCGCACTGTTGCATCTTCATCTCTTTTCTATCGCTACTTCGATGGTCACTCCTCCTCTGAACCGTTTGCTTGCATCCCACTACCTCTATGACAGGCGCGTAGCACCCGTCTGGCAACAAACTCATCCTTTTTTTATCCAGCTCTCTAATGCAAGACTTAACAGTTACTCCCAGTCCTTCATTTATGCAACAGGTCAACTCTGGAACTGTATTTCCTGTTAGCTATGATCTCCAGTCTGTCAAACGCTGTGTGTCCTGGCATCTTGAAATGATCGGATCTTGAATTTAGCTCTCTCTTGTATTGTTTTTGCTTCTTTCTTGGAAGGAACAGTTTGTGGGCTCCTGGCCTTTGGTTCTTTCTTCTTAGCATAAAAAAAAAAAATAATAATAATAATAATCCTTCCGCCTACACTGTTAATCTTCCCTCTCCGTTGGGCTCCTCCGATCACAACCTTATTACCTTAACCTGTCCTATCACTCCGGTATGGCCTGTGGATCCTCCAAAGAAACATCAGTTGTGGCACTTTGGAACTGCTGATTGGGAGGCCCTCAGGCAGTACTTCATTGATTTTCATAACCGGGAGCCATCTGCGTGTGCCATGCACATTACAGACGTTATTCTCTCGGGCATGGAAGCATACATTCCTTTCTCATATCCTTTGACTAATGCAAAGAAACCGTGGTTTAATAACACTTGCTCTAATGTTGTCCACAACAAGGGGAAGGCCTATAAAAGGTACCAGAGCCAACCCACCTCTGAATCACATCTTTTATATGTTTCTGCCCAGAAATGGACTGAGTCTGTTCTTCACTCTGCAAAAAATATTTTCATCTGTACTAAACACTTTCAACTCTCCAACTCAAATTCTTCCTACTGCTTCTGGCACCTTGCCAAAAACCTTTCTAACAACTTTACCTCATCATCCTTCCCTCTTTTTTACTCTGATGGCTCTGTAGCTATTTCTTCGACTGATAAAGAAATCTCTTCACTCAGACTTTCTCCTCCAATTCCACCTTAGACGATTCCGGTGTTGTTCCTCCATCACTTCCCCCCTCTGACTTCCTCGTGGCTGACATTAAAACTTCAACTGATGTATTTTCTGCCATCACTGGCCTTAATACTAACAAGGCATATGGTCCTGATGAGGTCCCTCCTGTTGTCCTCAAGAACTGTGCTTCTGTGCTTACACCCTGCCTAGGTAAACTCTTTCACCTATGTCTATCAACTTGTACCTTTCCTTCTTGCTGGTAGTTTGTTTTCATTCAGCCAGTCCCAAAGAAGGGTGACCATTTCCAGCCCTCTAACTATCACCCAACTGCTTTAACATCCTGTGTCTCAAAAGTTTTCGAGTCTATTCTTAACTCTTAAAGTCCTAATCGCATCAACAGATGCAATTTGAGTTTTATGCCAGAATGTCTAATCGCATCAATTGAACGGAGCCTGCAAAAAACTGCGGAGTACTTCCTCCGCCCCAATTATGACGTACATGGCTTCAGGCCAATGAGAACTTGCCCATGAGGTGGCGTGAGGGAGGGACTGGACCAACCCAGGCAGTGGGGGGGGCATCTTCACTTTGGGCTACCTCCATGCCACCCTCTACTTCACTCCCTCACTCCCTCCTTGTCCCCCATCACCCTCCTGCCCCTCCACATACCTGCATCTCTCCTCCCACCACCACCTGCACCCTTCCCACTCACTCTCACCCTTCCTCCCACCCTGCTAGTCTTTCCCCACCCCATCCCTCCCTCCTTGTCCCTCACTACTCTTCCCACCCTCTACAGACCCCCAAGAGGGCCTGATGTATGTAACTGTTTGGTATTATTTCAACTTCTTCCCCAATATACATATAATTACACCTCACCCTGTTCGTTTCTCACGTCGTACATACCATTTTCCATACATACGTAGTTGGTGAATGCTATATGTTGTAATAAGTGTGATAAATGTGTAATGATAAGTCTATCTATCTATCTATCTATTGCCAGATGCCTCAATCCCGAACGGGGTGGCCACAAACAAATCGCCTCCATGTCACTCTGTCCCCTGCCATTTCACTACCACGCTCCCAACTCACACCCGCCTCTCTCATATACCTCTCCACTCCATCCCTCCATCTCATCCTTGGCCTCCCGCTCCCTCTCGCTCCCTCCACCTCACTCACATACACTCTCCTCGTCAATCTTTCACTCTCCATCCTCTCCACATGCCCAAATCACCTTAACGTGTTTCTCCTAACGCTTCCCATCACGTCCTCAACCACACCAGAACGCAGTAATAGGAAATATTAGAAACAAATTATTGTTTTTTTTCTCCTTTTCATATGCATGCATCTAAAGCATTATTCAACTTTATTTTGATGTCCTTGATGGTTATACATTTATATATGTCAGTGTTAGTTTTTGAAAGACTATGAGGCCTTGTAAGGCTACTCCCCACACCTGTTTTATCTCCCCACACCTACAAACACACCTACAGTATTTTCATGGTTGGTATGATAAATTCCACTGAAATGGAGATTTTCCACAAGAAAATTTGGTTGTTACCAAAATTGTAATGATAAGTGTGATAAATGGGTAATGACAAGTTAGGGCAGTAAGAGGGGAAATAGGTAACAAATTTTGCTTTCTTTTTTCCCCCCTTTGATATGCATGCATCTATAGCATTATTCAACTTTATTTTGATGTCCTTGATGGTTATAAACATTTATATATGACTGTGTTGTCTCCCTACACCTACATACACACCTGTTTTCATTGCTGATATGACAGATCCCACTAATTTGGAGGGTTTCCACAAGAGAATTTGGTTGTTGCTGAAATTCTTCTCCCCAAGTACCACCAAGGCCTTGTAGGCCTCTTCCCCAACTAGTTATCTCCCCACACCTACATACACACCTGTTTTCATGGCAGATGTTACAGAACATACTGAAGTGCTTTCTTTCCATGCGAAAAGCTGGTTATTTCCAACCCCCGTACCTATAGGCCTACTCTCCACAGCCTACTTTATCTCCCCACAGCCTAGTAATCTCCCCACACCTACATACACCTGTTTTCATGGTTGGTGTGACAAAACACTTTGAAATGACCTGTTTCAATAAGAAAAATAGATAGTTATATAAAATTTTCATGTTTTCGATTTTTTTGAGGGGTAACTATTATAAACTTTTTTGAACTTTGATGCAAGATTGTGTGGTAACCATTCGGCCTATGGGGATGTGGATCGCGTTGCCAGGTGTGTAAATCCTTCCTCTTTAGCCAGAACACAGCCAATTTGCCCTTGGTGAAAGTAGCCAAAACACCCCCGAATTGCAGTTGTGGGAGGTACCCCTGCCTGAAATAATTGTGGTCTTTAGGGGTTAGCAGAAAAATTTTAAAGCATCTTTCCTATCACAACCTTCTTTCTGTTCGTCGGTATGAGTTCCATCAGTGACGATCCACTGGCGATCTTCTCAACTACCTTTCAGATTCCTGGTCATCCTCTTTTCGGGACTTTGGCAAAAGCTTTGCCATTGCACTTGACATCTCAAAGGCTTTCAATCGAGTCTGGCATAAATCTGTAATTTCCAAACTGCCCTCTTATGGTTTCTATCTGTGCCTTCATCTCTAGCTTCCTTTGTGGTCGTTCTATACCCGCTGCAGCAGACGGCCACCATTCTTCTCGCAGATCTATCAATAGTGGTGTTCCTCAGGGCTCTGTCCTGTCACCACCTCTCTTCCTTTTATTCATCAATGACCTTCTAAGCTGTACATTTAACCCTACTCACTCATACGCTGATGATTCCACCTTTCACCTTTCCATCTGCTTCCTGCAACATCCGTCTCAGCAGCTAATTCCACAAATGAGAGATGAGGCTATGTGTCGGGAAGCTGACAAGCATCCCCTCGGGCAGGTGTAAGCAGACACGCAGCTGTTGCAGGTGTGGAGGCAAATACACCTGCTGGACGTGAGTTTAGAGTGAAACACGGACAGAAGAGAAAGAGTACAGAATTCGATGTCGATTCTATGTATAGCTGTGGGCAATAAATATAGGGAGGTGGAAGTGGTAGGTGGTGGTGACCATCATCCACTCACTTGATGTAGTGCTACCTACTTCTTCCTTAGCCTTTATCATTCTTTTTCTGTGCCTGCCCTCCTTTCTTCCTATTTCTCCTATATTTCCTGTCACTTCTTACTGCTTTTCTTTCCTTTACAGGTGGCATTACATTGAGTGACAAGCCAAATGGTTTCCTGTAAGCCAAGAAACCATTTACAACGCTGGGTGGTAACCATATAATCAAACCATGCGTGCTCCCTACGTGTCAACAAGTGGGTTGGTGGAGGGTTAGTGCCCCTCCCCGTAAAATAAATAACTCAAAGTCAAATGGCCACCCCTTACGGGATTATGGTGTCTGGCAATAGATAGATAGATAGGAATAAGGAAGGGAGGTTGAGAGGAAGAAATAAATGGAAGGGTAAATGGAAGGAGGAGAGAGAGATAGAGAGAAGAGTAATGATGGTGTTGGTTAGTTGTTTATACAGACAAGTGTTGGCTAGGCAGTTCAGACCGTGAGAGTGTGAGCTGACTACGAAACTTTGCGGTGTGGAAACCAAGCTGATGCGGAGATTCTGCTAGGGCCTCTACGGTGGATGACGCGGGTGACGTGCGGATGAGGGCAGTGGATGAGTGGGTGAGGCCATCACCCACCTCGCAACCATGTGACCTGCTGGTGAACATCGGCAACCCTTGAGGCCAGAAAGGGGTACGGACCTCATTTGAGACTTGAGGATAGCCAGAGCCCTGTGTGACATCGTGGCGGGAGGACGCAGCTTGACGTAGCCTGGCGCGGGAGACACGTCGCTGTGTAGCCGAGAGTGAGAGTTCCAGACGGACGACATGAGAGTGCTTCTGTTGGTAGTAAGTTAAAAGTACATGCTTGTTGTAATCGCGGGTACAACCGGTGAACAGTGCTATTATATTTGTCTGTCGTCTGGGACTGGTAAAAAGGACTCCTAGTTAGAAACGGAAGGAGCAAGATCTTTAAATGTTTAAATGTGTTTTTCTTGTACTAATGTAATAGTGTAACTTTATATATATATATATAAGTGAATAAAGAGAGTGCTTTATTTATAACAGCACTAGAAATTAATATGGGATTATACAGGGTGTAACGCGACGTATGACAAAAACTTACACCAATGATCTATCATGTAATTCTGAGTATATTTTGTTCTATAAACATATACTCTTTGTGACCCCAGTTCAGTACCCAGCATTAGTCTGTTTGAGTGTAAAAATTTGGTGGGTTCCAGGTGTCATAGGGTAGGAGCTTCGCAGGACGACGGGAGACGAGTATTATTAGCTTATTCTGTACTGCACATAAAAATCCCATATCCTAACAGTACAAACGAGTTTGAAGAAGAAACTTTACGTAGTCTATTGATTCTGTAACATAAAGTCATGCATTCCTGCAATTCTTTTGCACAAATCAACTGTAATTAAGGATTAAATTCAAATTTTATGGATTGCAAGGGAGTACGGAGGGAGGAGAGGCTGGTGTATTGGTGCCAGTTATGTGATGTTTGGTTTGTAGGCTATTGCTACCAGTATTATCATAACACCCACAGCTCATTTAATGAAACATTATTGTAAAGCGAGATTAGCGTCACTTTAAGTCAGGAAGAGTATTATTTATTACAATCTTTTATGCTGCAAGTAAATGTGGCACAAATGGGTATCTTCACCTGTATTCCCTGGCTGTAGCACTGGCATTACCATCCCAGAATACGTAAAAATAGACGATATCTGCATATTCCTCGTTTCTGTACATACGTGGCATGCTGTTTCATGAACAAGTGAAGCTGAAACCAGTGAACAACTGAATGCGGAGAACAGTATTTGAAGTGTGTGCCTCGCCTGCAAATTTTCCCGTTCAAATGACACCGTGGATGCAGGGTTGCCAAGTCCTTATCATCAATCTCGCTAGTGTAGCCCTGAAAACTTGCTAAAATGTCGCTAGATAGTAAACACTGCAATATATCGCTAGAAAAGACGATTAATCACTAGAATATCACCTAAAAATGGCAAAAATATCCAGAATGTAGCTAGATATCAAGTTGCCAGATGTTAAATTGTGACGCTAGGTAGAAGCAAAAAATAGGTCTAGCTGCAAAGTCGTAAAATTGGCAACCCTGCGTCACTATTGTCAAATTACCTCCATATGAAAGCAATGGTGTCATGTGTACTTGCTGCAGAAAAATTGTAGTAAATAATATCATTGCTCCTGACTTAACATGACGCTAGTCACGCATTACAATAATGTTTTTTCCACTGAATGAGCTGTGGGTGTTATGATAATGCTGGTAGCAATACCCTACAAACCAAACATTACATAACTGGTACCAATACACCAGCCTCTCCTCCCTCCGTACTCCCTTGCAATCCATAAAATTTGAATTTAATCCTTAATTACAGTTGATTTGTGCAAAAGAATTGCAGGAATGCATGACTTTATGTTAAAGAATAAATAGACTACGTAAAGTTTCTTCTTCAAATTCGTTTGTACTGTTAGGATATGGGATTTTTATGTGCAGTACAGAATAAGCTAATAATACTCATCTCCCGTCGCCCTGTGAAGCTCCTACCCTATGACACCTGGAACCCACGAAATTTTTACACTCAAACAGACTAATGCTGGGTACTGAACTAGGGTCACAAAGAGTATATGTTTATAGAACAAAATATACTCAGAATTACATGATCAATCATTGGTGTAAGTTTTTGTCATACGTCGCATTACACCCTGTATATTTTAAAGCATAAAACTTCTATAAGGGCTTTGATTTATTAATATAGTGTTAGTAATAAAGTGAATTGAGTGTAGATGTCTTAGTGCGGTTTTCAAGCACGGAACTTTATATGAAGTGAAATGAGGTGGGAAATACCTCAGAATATTTTTTAAATATTTTATAAATAATTTTTTGTAATTAAAGCCTAGAAAAGCCATATCATTTTTTCACTTCTTCCAGTTCCCAGTTCTAAGTACATGTGTGTAGTGGCGTGTAGTGAAGCCACAAGTCGCGCGCTGCCGGTGTCTGGGTGATTTCACGCTCACGCTACCTCAGTATTAAATACAGGAGGATAATATTCCCGAGATAAATATCATATCGACACCTAAGCAGCGGTGCGACATATGGCACACATAACGTCTGACTTGGCTCACATCTCTGACTGGGGAAAAAGTAATCTTGTTGTTTTCGGTGCATCAAAGACCCAGTTCTTACACCTATCAACCCAACAAAATCTTCCACACAAGTACTCACTACTCACTAATGTCTAATAATATCTAGCTCAATCATGGATCGTCCTTAACCATACTTGGGGTTTCATTCCCTTGGGACTAATCTTGGAAAGATCATATTACATCTCTTGTAAAATCTGCTTCCAAGAGATTAGGTGTGCTAAGCTGACTCCATACCTTCTTTACCCCTGCACAGTTGTTGACTTTATACACGGATTTTATTCGTCCATGTGTAGAGTACAACTTTCATGTGTGGGAAGGCTCCCCACACACAGCTCTTCTCCATAGGGTAGAGTCAAAGGTTTTTTGTCTCATTAACATTCCTCCTCTTACTGGCTCCCTTCAACCTCTGCCTCTTCACTGCACTGTTGCATTTTTACCTTTATATTGCTACTTCAATGGTCACTGTTCCTCTGAACTATCTGCTTGCATTCCTCCACCTCTACGACGCATGTGTTGCAATCGTCTTACAAACTCTCATCCCTTTTCTGTCCAACTCTCTAATGGAAGAGTTAACCATTACTCCTAGCCCTTCATGTATGCAACAGGTCAGCTCCGGAACTCTCTCTTTGTCTGGATTTCCTACTTCCTATGATCTCCAGTCTTTCAAACACAGTGTGACCAAGTATCTCAAAATGAATGGATCTTGATTTTTTTTTTTTTTTAAGGGATGGTTTGCAGGCTCCTGGTCTTTGGTTCCTTCTTCCGTGCATCCTGACAGAGGCAGGGAATGTCTTAGAAGTGGCAGCAACTGCCTCACCACACACTCTGGCATGATGCAACTCTTTGTGTCACCTAAAGTGATGGAACCAACTCTCGCTGGCCGTAAACTCCACATGCATCGCCTTAGCCACCATGACATAGGTTTCCAGAGCCTTCTTACAAATCACATTACTATCCACTGTCACATTAGCTCCATGCTGGGCATATACATATTTGTACAGCACACTCTCCATTTTTAGTAACACACCATTACACATAAACAAACTTACAAACATCACCAATACCAGCTAAGTGCACTGAATGCTCTACTTTCTCTTGTTTTTTTTTCACTGTGTGCACAGTTCACTCATTAACAGTGAAGTGGTTAGCCACCTCCAGCACACCCTCACTACCATCAAGCCTACAGTGTATTTTCGTCTTTCTCTCATAAGATAAACTTTTCCGGTGTGCCTTTTCTTTGGCACAAGAAGCACTTGGACACAGGGATGACATAACACCGATAGCACACGACAGCACCAGAAAAACATGAGTTTTGTACGCAAGAAAGCAGGGGAAGGTCAAGGCCGAACAGCATGAATAATGCGGGAAGGGAATGAGGTTGGACTGGGTAGGTAGAGGCTGAATGCGCAAGTGCGGCAGCCATGTTGGCATTCGCCATCATACAGGAACTTCAAATGGAGCACAGAAGGTCCCTCCAGGAAGAATTCTGCCACTCTAACATTGGGAATCACTGCACTGATTGATATGAGGTATGGTTTATGTTGCTGTGCAAATCATGAGCAGCGAAAACTGGAACCATAATGCTTGTGGGCCTACTGTACCCAAATTCTGGAAGGGCAGTTCCGAGAAAAAAAAATATTTGTCTCGACCAACACTTCAGAAAGCACTGCTTGATATGGGTCATTTCCACTTACCTTTCAAAATCTCCATTTAGTGTTCTTGCTACCTTGAGAGGTCTTTATTCAACTTTGGAGAGACATGAACTTGAGAGGCTTCAAATCATCATCAGGAGCCCCTTCACTACACCGAGTCTCCTTATGAAGTAACTGAATATAATCAAGTAATTGTATGAGTTAACTTAAAATTACCATACATCACCCAACTGAAGACGTCATAGGTACAGTACACTTTTCCTTGTAAAGTTCACCCTGAATTTACACTGCATCAGATGATACATAAACTAGTGACTGGTTACCTTCCAAGCTATTTCTATTAGCCACTGCACTGTCAGTGTAAATGTCAATTTACACATTGTGTTTGATTAAGTTACCATTGCTTAGGTCAGTTTGGGTTAGGTTTGGCTGTTATGTTAAGTTAGGTTAGGTGTGGTTGGGGTACATTGAGTGTGGTTAATTCATATTGTGTTTGGATGGGTTAGGTTATATTGTTTTGTTAGGGTTTGACAATCAAGTTTCGTTTCGTTTCGTTTCGTTTTTGAAGGCTGCAACATGCTTGCATGCGTCGGCTTTTTTGGATTGGAGCGTGTAGCATTTTATGACCGGATGCCCTTCCTGATGTCTACCAATGACCCTTGGGTGGATTCGATCCTCCGACCCTACGGCCAGAACGGAGCGCTCTAACCCACTGTAAAGTTAGAGTTGTAATAATACATTGCAGCACATTTCTGTTGGTTTTAGAATGTCTCCCATTACACTTGATAAACAAACATAAGTGAATCAGAATGAACATTGATAAAAAAAACTGGGAAAACAAAATCAACAGCAAACAATCATTTAGTACCAAAAAAATGGCCAAAAACTTTAATACATTTTAGTGTAGGTGTAGCATTTATTAAAAAAAAAAAAAAACAGTGTAAGTACGCATAATAAAAGACAAGATAAGTCTCCATAACCTGTTTGTAATCTTTGGTGCCTGAGTCCTGCTAGTTTTTGTGTATCTGGGCCCAGTGCTGTACTCTAGTACCAGTACTGTATACAGATATGCTGACTAAAAATTAAGTACTTACAACATGTACATGGTCCTTTGTACTTGCAATAGGCTATTTCCAGAAAGCATGGAAGGAAATTAATGCAATGTAATATGTATTTCAGTATTTTGATAAAAAAAATAAATGAAAATGTCTTACTTCATATGCAATCAAATTAATCCATCCATCTATTTACCCATCCACCATTCAATTCTATATCATCCCATCAAGAAAACAGGCCCTAAGCTAGACTATTGTCTAGTCACTAAAGTTGAGAGGGACCAGTTGTTTGCCCCGAGTGGTATTACATGAGCAAGCAACCCTAACCATCCCTCGAATAAGAACCCTTATGGGCTCCAACCAACTAAGTGCCTAAATTCACAAGACCACCAAGTGTCTATCTGCTGGTTAATGGTTACCATCTAGTGTAGTACTTCCTGGGTTACAGGAAACCACTTGACCTAACACTATCCAAAGCCATCTGAAGGTACCACTACAAGGTGCTACCCAAATGTTCCCCAGGAAATCACTTGACCTAACACTCTATCCAAAGCCATCTGAAGGTAGCACTAAAGGGTTACCCAAACATTCCCAAAATTTGGAAACAGGGCAGAAATCACTTGTCGTGTGGTGTATGGATGTTAGGAGGCTGTGCATTAGGGTTATGACTAAAAAACTTTTCAAAACTTTCATTTTCCTGATGTTGCATTTGATGAACTTTTACCCATAGATCACTTTTATGAAGTTCATTTCATTGGATCATGAAAAAACTTCCAGCACCTAGCACCACATCACTTTTAAAAATACATGAGAATACAAAATACTATTTACAAAATAACATAACAAGAAAAGAATTAACAAGTATCAAGAAATAACAAGGAAATATATACGAATGAATATTGCTAAAATATATTATTAAACAATAATTAAAAGAAATAAAAAACAAAGGTAAAACAGATAAAATTGTTTGATCAGTGGCCCTCTAGTGTTAAATCTGTGAACTCATTTCTATTGTTTACATTATAAGTGGGTCACGCTGACATTAACAGTGCACTGCATATTATTTGTAAGGGATCTCAATATTAGTTGTACTGTAATTGCTATTGTTGTTTTGTATTATTAAATTGTTGAATTTTAAAAGGACTGCATTTGTCGTCCATTGCAGCCAGACTGCTTTAGGACTTGCAACAAGCAGCTTAACCAAACCGATTTGATGTTTAAAACTGTGTAAATGTATACTGTATAGTTGTTCAAATCACATCATTCATACAATTTTGCTTTCTTTGCAGTATTGCTGTGGAAAATTTGCTGTTGAGTACTGCTCTTTGGAAATATGTCCTTGCAAAGTAAAATGTCAAAATCAGCAGTGGAAGCAGCTGGGGAAAAATGGGCACTTATTGCATTTTTCCTTCTTCCTAATTGGCGAGAACAGCTGGGGGTTACTTGCGATTTCATTGCAACTACATGGTCGCGGGCCTGGTTTTCTAACCAACACTATTCAGAGACTGATTATGAAGACCTGTTGTCAGCAATATCCAAAGTTAAGTGTCCCAAAGCTGTGAAATGCTTCTCTACTCACTGGAAAAAGGAACCATCAGTGCTTGATGTGCCTCGCTCCAACATAGTAGCTGAGAGAGCTGTAAAGTTGATGGAGGAGGTTCGTTCTACTTGCAAAACAGACAAATATCTTAACAGCAAATTTATTAACACTAATACACAAATCTGAAAAAAAAACTATTAAAAACACTACAAATGCTATATGTACTCATTTTCATGTATTCCTCATGTGTATTGTATGTAAAACTGACATGTTATAATAAAGAGTGTTTGAGAAGCTAGGTGTTTTAATGTAAAATATGAAACTGTCTTAGGTGCGGGAGGTTTTTTCAAGGTCTGGCAAAATCAAAGTCATTTTTGTGAGTTTTAGGTAAAAGTTCATCGTTTAGAACCCCAGACTAATAAATTTGAGATTTGTCATAACCCTACTGTGCATGCACCCTTTGTTTGTTAGTGAGTCAAGTGTAGTCATGTAAAGTGCCTACCTTCGCTGCATATGTGTGTTTTTTACTGTGTTTGGGTTAGGCTGCGAATTTTATGATCTCAAAAATGGAGGACGTAAAAGAGCAACATGTGTGCATGAGTTTTGTGTGAAACTTAGGAAGAATGGGGCAAAAACTCATAAAATGTTAAAACAAGCATTTGATGACAATGTTTTTTGGGCTAAACAAACCTATGACTGGTTTGTTTTAAAAATGGCTGAACATCAACAGACGATGATGCAAGTTCTGGTCGCCCTTCCACCAGTTCAACTCCTGACAATGTGGCCAAAATTCCTGCAACCATCCTTGGAGATCACAGGAGGGCAATCCATGATGTTTGTGACATTGTTAGCCTATCATCTGGAACTTGCTGACGCAATCTGTCTGGCAACCTTGACATGAGACGAAACGCTAAGGCTCCTGACTGATGAGCAAAATCAGCAATGCATGGAGGTCTGCATGGAGCTTAAGGAAATGGTCAGAAATGACCCTAACTTCCTTTCGAGTGTCATTACTGGTGATGAAAGCTGGGTTTACAGGTATGACCCAGATATCAAACAATCATCGCAGTGGAAGAGGTCAGCTTCACCTCAATCAATCAAGGCACGTCAGCAATGTGAAGTCAATGCTCATCACTCTCTTTGACATGGAGGACATTGTTCATAAAAAATTTGTCCCACAAGGCCAGACGGTCAATGCAAGGCTCTACTGAGATGTTTTGAGACAGCTCTGGGAGGACGTGAAGAGAACATGTCCAGACAAGTGGCACACAAACAAATGGGTGCTTCGCCATGACAATGCACCTGCAGACACAGCCCTTGTTGTTCAGCTGTTTTTGGCATAAAAAAACATGCTGGTTATTCCCCACCCTGAGTAATTCACCAAATTTGCCCTCCATGATTTTTTCCTTTCCGAAAATGAAAATCCAACTGAAATGACTATGATTTGACACCAATGAGGAGATCCAGGAGGAATCACAGAAGGTCCTGAACAAGCAGATACTCAAAGACTTCAAGAACGCATTTCAGTCATGGGAGAAGTGCTGGGATCAATGTCTGCACACCCAAGGAGACTACTTTGAAGGGGACGGTGGTAATTAGGACTTGACATGTGCCCTAATTTGGGAAACTTTTGGGTAGTACCTCAAACATCAAATGAATGGATGGCAGATGCCCTCACCTAACACCACTGACTATCAGCAAGTACTTATTAATACACAGTTCAGTCATCCACTGGTTATTGTGTATAAATAGTACAGTTCCAAACATGGCATGTGACAATGAATTTTCATGATAAAATATATGCAGAACTTACTGGATTTTGCCTAACTGGTCACAGGCAGCCCAAACTCTACACCAAATTTTCCATTTTATGAAAATTTAAACCTACCAAATACATACAGTAGAAACTCGATTATCCGCGAGCCAGTCAACTGGAATTGGCGCTAAACAGGACAATTTAAAGAAAATTTCCAAAATCGATCAACCGGGGAAAATCCAGGACCTAACCGGCATTTCAAATTCACCACGCAACCATCTCGCCCGAATGTTTTCATTCCTCTGTCACCGAGCACATCACCGCAGTCCCTGCCATTGTTTTGAGGCTTAACAGTGTCGTAATATTTGGTGGAATGTCAGCCATGGCTCCTGGCTGTTCGTGGATAGATGTTGATGAATCATTTCGAAAGATCATCCGATTCATGGAGAGAAATCCAGCCTACACAGCTAATGAACTAGTTCATTTTCGTAGCTATTAATGATGACTTCCAAAATTGCCGTCATGTAGCAATCAAACAGTCAGACATCAGGGACTTTTCACGAGGGGTAAACATGCAAAAACCGCAAATATTTCGCTCATATCCTCCTGCTCATTTGTGGGGTTCCCAGATAGTGATGCATCAACGTCCACACCAGCAAGTACTCCAGCAAAAACAGCTGCTCCACCAGTCTTCCCCATTAAGCCTGTTCAACCCCCAGCCAGCCTATCCACACTCGACTCATGTCAATGAGCCTCCATCACCCACAACTCTGTGGTTCCGAGACAATTCACTATCAAGTCAATTTGCCGTCAGACAATTCACCGCCAAAACATGGACAATTCCCCGTTAGGACAATTCGCACCCTGGACGATTCCCCGTCATTCTACAAATACTTATTATTAATTAATCAATACTTTAATAACTAAATTTCAGGGGGATCCATCAAAGTCTATCTTCAATAGTGTAGGCTTTGGATATTATTTATTAGTTGCACCTTCAGTCAATAATTGTTTTTCCTAACTGTAGTCGCCTGTGAATTATATTCAAGCAATTGTCTTGTTATTATCATGAAAGCGAGTTTGACTTGATGGCGAATTGTCCTGAAACCATCAGTCCTTGCTGAAAACTTCTTTATAGCTTTTTTTTCCTTTATCATTGATGACTAATGGCTTTCAAAAATACTTTCACACTGCATTTTTTTTTTTTTTTAATGTGTGCCGAAACTTATTCCTGGTGAAATATGCGTGATGCTAGACAGCCATCATTCACATGTTGTTTAGGTCAAAAGCTTGATTGGTAATGAGGACTTTCAAGAGGTTTAGTGGCAATCCTTGTTGATTAAAATCTTTATGAGGAGTATTAGGGGGCAAAACTAATTGGTTAGGTTAGGTTAGAATACAGAATGCAGTGATGTGTCCAGTCGGTGAGATCGTATGTAAACACACGTCTTGAGTATCGTACGGCAGACATTTATAATTATCTTTAATGATATTGTTAATGAAAAATATGAGGCTCACAGAACCTAACCCATATTTTACATGTAAATATATGTCACATTTAAGCTAATAGTGTAGTAAGGATAATTACAATTTCAGTTAAATAAAATACACTGAAAGCATTAGGCCTATTTTATGTCCCTGCGCCCCATCAAAATTCCTCTAGTTTGAGAATAACTGGTGTAAGAGAACAGGAAATGGGTGTTAATTGATTTTCCAGAAAAATCGGTTTTCCGGCATTTTGAATTCCCCGTGGCTCGGGGATAATCGAGGTTCTACTGTATATACTGTTACTGTAAGTACCAGAAACACACACAGGCATGCCTAGATTAATAGAAAATCATGAAAAGGGCAAAATAATAGAGAATACTTACATTACTGGGTACACGTACCTCACCATACTCTCAACCAGCCACTTGCCTTGCTCCTAACTGTAGACTCATTGAGGTAAAATGTATGGTTTAGCTTAACCCCTACATGCCGGCTGATGTGTTATACCGTCACGATTTGGGGTGTGAAGCAACATCAGTTGATTTGTATGGCCACAAGCATCTTCCCGCAACCCTTTGAACCTGTGACTATTTTCTATGACAACCATAGGGTAGGTAGGTACCCAAGGTATCCCACTGATGCACGGCTCAGTCTGTACATGGCACTGGTAGAGTGTAGGGTGATGTCTTCCTCATCCTCCTCACCCAATTCCCCTCCCCCATGTGTGGGGCTGATTGCACCATCGACCCTCATGAAAGTTCTGCTCTTACCGTCGGGGAATGGGCTCAGTGACTGAGCAGGTGTGTGGGAAATTGTAAATAGTAAACAGCTGTGCAAAAGCATGTTTTATTTTATACATAAGATAAATGTAAGATAATATAAGTTATATCTAGTAAGTGTTATGAAATAAGTGTTTTATAATCCCCTTCTGTCTTTCTTTCCTTCATTCTTTCCTTGTCCTTCTGACTATGGGTGACTTTACACTCCCTCCTCTGTCTTTCTTTCTTTCATTCTTGCCTCGTCCTTCTGCCTGTGGGTAACTCTACACTGAGTGACAAGCCAAATCATTTCCTGTACACCAGGAAACCATTTACTATGCTAGGTGGTAACCATATAACCAAATTTTGGCGCCTGATGGATTAGTGGGTAATTATGGTGCTCAAATTGGATTGAGCCGGTGAAGATTTATATCCAAGGGAT
>JAGKTI010014711.1:0-21340 GCA_018397915.1 Birgus latro | reverse complement strand
TATCTCTCCCCGACGCCCCTCTTGCTTCCAGCCGATGTCCCGGGAAGCTGTCAACAGCGCCTAGTCTTCGACAGAAATTCCACTCGCCAGGTAAGGGGTGGAGTTTGTCCTGACAACTCCATGCAACGCTGCGGTATCAGCCATTGTCATACCGGGAAAGGGGCAGAACTGGTCACAGTCCGTTCCCCAGCTGCCATCCCACTGCAGGGCCGCGATACAGGCCACAAGTCGTATTGGTCAGGTGGGACAGGCCACAAGCCGTTCATGACCTGCAGTCAATCCCCCCAGAGTAGCGCCGCAGCACCAGCCATTAGTCGTGCTGGGTACGAGGCAGGGCAGACCATCGTCCATCCCTCAGCTACTTCTCCACGCAGCACCGCAGCACAGGCCACTAGCCGTGTCGGGTACGAGGCAGGACAGGCCATTGTCTGCCCCTTTGTTGCTGTCTCCTGTAGGACCGCAACACAGGCCACTAGTGTCGGGCACAAGGCAGAGCAGGCCATCATCCGCTTCTCCCCTACAGGAGACTCCTTTCCCCCTCACAGAGACAGAGTAGAGCAAGCCTTGGCTCGTGTTTTCCCTGGGGTCCGACAGGGCGGAGGAACCTCTGTGCAGGCTTACAGTCGCACGGGGGAGGCAAAGCAGGCCATTGTCCGCTCCTCACCCTCTGCTCCTAGGTCAGCGCCCAACGGGGTAGTCCCTTGCCTGGCCCACCCTGTTTCCTGTGGCCGGGCAGGACGTACTCCCTCTCTTTCAGGAGGTGAGTCCGGGGGAGACCCTTTCTTGGAGCCGTGGCAAGGCACTATCCAGGGCCTTGGCTCCCACCAGCCCTGCCTACACGGCCAGCAGCAGTAGCCGAGGCAGAGGTCCCGTGAGCAGAGCCACCGGCATCGAGTCCTGTTGGTGACGCCCCCAGCCTGAGGTTGCTGTGAGGCGTCCCTGATGGCGATGCTGCCCTCCTGCAGTTGCTGCAGTCCTGCTGCTCCGGCGGCCCCAGGTTCCAGTACCCCGGGTCCCCAGACTCCCCAGGGCCTACCCAGGACTCCAGGGGGTGACCTGCCTAACTGTGGGGCCCCATCCAGCACTCCCTGGAGCTGGCGCCAGGCCAGCCTACTGGCCCTCTTCGGCCCTAGCCCCTAGGCCCGCATCCCTGTGTGGGGCTTCCTGAAGGGCGAGCCTCACCTCACTCCTCCAGCCTGAGGTATCAGGAGTCAGCCCACAAGTATAGTGAAAAGGGCCATAATAGTGTGTGACTCCTGGACCAGTGTAAATTTCCAGGCCATAAATGTGATGCGAGTGTATCTCTCACAGTGTATTAGCTCAGTCAAAATTCCCAGAGAGCCTCAGTGTATAAGACTGGATGAGCCTTAGTGATCCTCAGTGAAGGTGTATGACGTACAGAGCACAGCGTGCCTCCTTTACCTATATTAAGTAATATTCTTTCCCCCAGTGTGATAAATAATTAACGTGCTCTAGTGGAAACTAAACGATTACAAAGAAATAGTGCCATCCCTTGTATTCAGTACATTTCCCTCCCCAGTGTATTGGCACACTGCTGAATAAACTCACGAATATCTAATTTGCTTACGAGTGTCTCCCTAGTGTACAGAAATACTTCAGTCCCCCCCCCTCTGTGTGTGTGTGTGACAGTGCGTGCGCCTCTGATCGTGATACGCCTACGCGAGTGATATATATACATATGTATGTGTATTATAACTAGTGTATCAGTGCCGTCCAGTGCTATACGACTGTTGACAAATGTAATAATTGTATTTCCTGTATGAGAGATATCAGTGTAACAGAAGTCCCGTGAATACTGTGTTCATATTACCATACATTCCCACGGCCGATAGAGAGACAGTTTGTTCTTGAGTAAAACCTACCACTAGCCCGTCTCCGGCTAAGCCAGAATCTATGTAATGGTAAATGTTGTATTTGTCTCTGGGAATATACTTTGAATATATGTTTGTCAGTGTTTACTGCCCTTGTTTTTGTGTCCTGTCCTCTCCCTAATATACCGACCCGGTCTTGAAAAAGAACCCGCTGTAAGTCTGCGTATTCGAAGGAGTGAGAAGTCGACCCTCAGAAATGCAACAGGTAAAAGCACCCACCTCTCACATACGCATCTGGGGAACAAGCTGTTGGCCCTCAGATACGAAGCATAACAGTTTCCAAGCACAGACCTATACACATTGACCGCATGCCGCTGGCCAATGTGTATGCAGCCTGGTGAAGTCAGTGGGTGGGCTGCCACGGTCATCTTGGTGTGCCGATAGCTGGCGCTTTCACTACTTATGGTGGATACACGCGGTGCTCAGCAAAGAATTCTCTGTAGTCGTTATTTTTTCGATTTCACTTATTGCTTATGCATCATCAGGAAGCTATAAGCATCACGATAATATTAATGAACAATGAAATGCGAAATATCGATATTTATGTGTTGTAAATATGAATATAAACACAATAACCGAGTGAGCGTCAACAATTTTTTCATGCATATTCATCGGTATATGATAATTTTATTGTCATTAGTTTTCGATTTCCTTTAATATTTATCAATCATCATTGGAGTAAAAACATTCGGAAGAGAACCATGAAAGAAAAAAGAAAAAACATTAATATATATATAGTTTAACCTTAAGTGAAAGATTAACTTTTACAGCAAATTGGAGTTTTCATTACCGGATTTTATTTTCTCTGCGTCCGACTCTGGGTAAAATGCACACAGACAATGGCACCTACAAGCAACAAAAAGGGGAGAAAATGCTCACCTTGCAGGTAACGGGGCCTTCCGGGCCACAACGGCTTACCTCGCTCTCTCCTGTAAGCCCCTCCTCCCCGCAACCAGACCAGACCCGAGGTAGCAGTCCGGGTGCATTACTCTCCAGCCGGGCCGCTGATGGGCTCTCCACCCCGAGGCCGTGCCACACCAGTGTGGCGAATCTTAAAAAAAAAAAAAAAAAAAAATGTATATTTGTTTGGGGGGGGGGGGGCTCCCCCCCCCCCCCCCCCACGCCAGCGTCCTCTGTCTCCATGCAGAGGACGTCCCCTTGTTTATTTACTGCCATCCTCTGATGGGCTCTCCACCCCGAGCCCGTGGCACACCAGTGTGGCGAATCTTAAAAAAAAAAAAAAAAACAGCCCTCATCAACACACACCACAAAGCCAGCCAGAAGACAGGGTGTGTGTGCTGGGCAGTCCCCAGGCCCTGTCTCCTCCACTTACTATTAATCAGCCAACACACCACTGACCGGGCTAATGTATGGCCCGGTTCCCTCTATAGGAGGGATGAATCTATAACTAACTAACTAACTAGCCCTTATCAGACTTGGGTTGGGACTTGCACCTTAGCATTCCCACGCAGCGGCACAGCAACTTCTGCTGGAATTGCTGGTGAGGAAGCGACCACCAGTTCTTCCTCGACTGTTAACCTCCTTCAGGAGCAGAAACACGGTCACGCCCACTGGGTAGACCTGTATGAGGGCGTCCGCCGGATCCCTCCTACCAGCCCTGGGATTCATAGCAGTGCTGTGGTAGTGCCCACCGGGCATACCACTGCGGTGTCACCTGCCAGGTATGCCACGGCTGTGCCAGCCCCCCAGCAGGAGCAAGGTAGTGCCCGCAGGGTATCTCTCTCCTGCCGCCCTCGGAGTAAGGGATGCCTGGACAACGCCCGCCGGGTTTGTCAGGCAGAGGGAACATCCGCCAGAACTTCCCCTTCCTCCCCTTCGTCAGGGTGCCTTGGTAATGCCCGCTGGGCTTGCCAGGCTCAAGGAGCATCCTTGGGATCTCCTCTCCCGGCGTGGAGTTACGGCAGCTCCCGCCGGGCCCGCCAAGCTGAGGTCGTGAGCTCTGGCTCCCCCTCCTCCATGAAGCCGGAACCTCCCGAAGGGGAGTGAGTCTCTGGCTCGGCCCGACCCTCCTGTGGCCGAGTGGGACGCCTCTCTCTCTCCCCTACAGGTCTAGCACGTGACGGGCGAGACACAGGGGTCTGGTCGGTCCAGCTGCCTCTCTCCCGACGGTCGGCGCTGACGGATTTTCTAGGGCACCCAGGCCACAGGCGACTCCTGACGGCCTCTCCCTCCCAAGGCCGCAGCCCTCCACCCATGAAGGGCACCCCCTCCTCCTCGGGCTCACCCGGGGTGCCTGACATCCCCCGCACCCAGACCACAGCCCGGGCAATACGCCAGGCCACCCTCCTCCTGGCCCTCTTCGGTCCTAGTCCCGAGGGCCCCAGTACCCCGGAGGCTGCCTCCCGATGCGAGGCGACGCCCCCACCTCCTGCTGGCCTCCCTCCTACCCCAGGCCGACATCTGAGCCTCCAGAGAGTGTGAGGATGCTCTCTCACACTCACTCTCCAGCAGTCACTCCCTGTCCTGTGTGGGACTCCTCGACTTCCCCCCAGTGCTCCCTGAATGTACCCTCTCCCTCAGTGAACAATCCCCTCCTCACTCCTTCCCAGTGCCCTCGCGTCCTCACCAGTGCCCTGGAGTTCTCCCCAGTGTCCTTGTGTGTTACCCAGTATGAGTGAACCCAACAGTGATATCCCCAGTGACTTTCCATAGACCCAAAAGCCTACCCCAGGTTCAGTGTACGCCCCAGTGATACGGGGGAGAAATCTCTGAAAGACAGGTGTGAGGCAAGAACTTATTGTGCAGCCCTAAGACAGACACGTAGTGTGCCACAGACTTATCATACCCAGTGTGCCACTCTGCTATTATATTTTGTAACTTGAGTTATTGTGATTAAACTCTGCAAGTGCCACGTGTAGTATTGCATATTGTATTGTTTGTCTAAATCTGGTCAGTATATGTGCTGTACTGGTTTGCCTGTGTTTTTGCCCTGTTCCTTTGGTAAATGTTCTAACCTGGTCAGATAGTAAAAGACCCCAAAGCTTGTGGTGGTGCGAGGAGTCGCGCCCCAAGACACAGTGGTAAACCTGAGATTGAGCCTGTGTACTTATGGAGCGAGAGGTCGCGCCCTAAAAACACAGCGCATAACACTGGGCATAGGCTGAACAGCCTGTTCCGAGGCCCAGTGCCTCTCCTTACTCCTCCACATGTCACCACTTGGGCGCTAACACCCACTGTCGATACTTAATACATGCTAGGCTGTCTCGTACAGAACTGGTGTATTGATGCTAGCGGGGGTGCTTTGGTGCTTTTACGACATATCGGAGGGACTTCAGGAGGTTAGTAAAGTCTATTTTAATGAAATCCAGATCTTTTAAACTATCCCCTGCCCCACCCAGGATTCGAATCCGGGTCCCTTGGAACCACAGACCACCTCTCTGTGCTTTTACTATATGTCGGCTGGACTTCCAAGTGGGGAGTGGAATGTCTGATGCCAAGCAAGAAGTTCATAGCTGTTTGAAGTTGTCTCTCTGGCTATCAGCAATTGAGAAGTTTAATTTCAATGATAATGAAAGATATCTGAAGATGTACACGTTATTTAACAAGAAAAAACAATGCAGCTACTAGTTCTTAAACAGAAAAGCAGTGTTACTACTGGTTCTTAAACAGAATCAACTTTGTAAGTTTTTTTTTCTTCATACAATAGGGCCTGTTATTTTGGCTTTCTGTTGTTTAACAAGGTCATGCAAACGAATCTTATAATAAGCAAACACTAATGCCTCTACAAGGGAAAACGTGTGGTTTGTATCAGGTTCACAGTCCAACATATGAGCATCAATTGTACCAGAAACGCTGCTGGCAATTTCTTTCAGTACGACATACGCAGCAACAGAGGGAAATCTTGATACACGCAGGGCCGGCTTTTTGCACAGGCCATATAGGCGATCGCGTACGGCGCCACCATCTGGAGGGGGGCGCCCTCAAAGGAAAAAAAAGTGTATATACTGTATAATATAAATAAATAAAAATTCGCCGATGGGCGCCCTTCCACATTTTCTGCAATGAGGTGGAGTCAGTTTGCCACTATCGAGTTTATATTATATATACAACACACACACACACACACACACACACATTATATCTGTCTACCGATAAAATGACCCTAATAATTCGAGTAATACATATTTTTGTTCTGCAGATAAAGAATAATGAAGTAATACCGGTAAATGAAGATAGATTAATTAAAATAAATTGAAACTGGGTTGGAACATTACACTGAGGAGTCTGTTATAGGACTGATAGGACTAGGTTAGGTAAGTCTCTCACGGGGCAGTGACGGGGCCTCCTTCCACGCCCTCTAGACCGTGTGGCATTAAGCCCCCGTCACTGTAGGGATAGCGCTTTTTTTTTTTTTTGTTTTTTTTTTTTTTTTTTGCTCCACAGTTCTAGTACCTCTTCTTTTATTTTATTTTATTTTACCAGTCTGTACCTCCCGCTCTCGATTTTTTCTTCTTATTTACTCAGTTCCCCTTTTCCTTCATCTATCCCTTTTTACCCCATCCCATTTTATTTTACTTTACTTTTTTTTTTTCAAGCTCTGTGTCTGCATGTTCGTCTCTCTGCAGCATGGAGCCGCTACCCAGCCCTGCACCGACAATTTCCGCTAAGACATCCCTGGCCAAGAAACCCCGTCTCACTGGTCCAGACTATGATCCAGACGATTTTCTCGTCTCTACCCCGGCTATGGATACTGACCTTGACTCCGAAAAAGTAGATTGCGACTTTGCCTCTGCCATGACCTCTAAACCAACCAGGGCCAGGCTCAAGTCACACCCCCAGGGCCTCCGAGACCACCACCTTAGACCAAGCCCAACCCACTGACGATGCCGATGGCTTCACCCTGGTGTAAAAAAAATGACGATCTGCTGCCAAGACCACCGCCCCCCTCCGGGCCCCCCATTTCCTCATCCTCTGAGCTTCATAACCGCACCTCACCACCCACACCCACCCACCCCCGGTCCTCCACCCGCCTACTGATACCGCCCCCTCCTGCCACTCCTCGGCTCCCTCACAAGTATCCTGCCTTCATCATCATTCCCAATGAGAACTTTTCATCCACATATGACATCACAAACGCCATTGCTGCAGCACACCCTTCCCTGAAGTTCAAGATGGTTCAGCTCGGAAATCAGGACACTGCCATCGTTCCCCTTGATGACGCCTCTCACGACATTCTCCTCACTCTTGACGCTGTTGCCGGAAAACCTGTTATCATTCTGAGAAGGGACCCTAACCTCACCCTCCACAAATTCGTCCTTACCAAATATCCCACAGATTTTCCCATGGCGGCAGTCCTAGATCACGATTCAGTCGAAACTGCCCAGCGATGCAATATACAGGGGCAGGTCACCAGGCAAGTTATTGTCACTATCAGGGGACCTGTCCCTCCACTTCTTGATCTAGGACGATGGGGCTCATAGCACCTACGCCCCTATATCCCAGAGTCCCTTCGCTGCTTCAATTGCCAGCAGTACGGACACCACCAGTCACGGTGCTCCCGCCGCCCGGTTTGCGCCATGTGAGTGGCCGCGATACCATCCAGTACTGCCTAAACAAATTCAAGGCCCAGCAGCCGGTCGCTGCACGTTGCCCGAACTGCGGCGGGAAGCACCACGCCTGGAACAAGGCTTGCCCAGCCAGGAAGGAAAGTGTGCAGTGGGGGATGGAGAGGGAGCCGCGTTGGGTCCAAGATCACTTCCCTGCACCCCTAGCCCCTCCAACCACCTGCGCTTGGGGCGTGCTCCCCGACATCTCCCGACCCACGTCTCTCCCTCCCCCTCCTCCACAGCCCACCGAGTTTTCCCCCCCTCCTTACCCCCAGCTAAATTCCCCCGATGGTTCTCCACCCCTGGGGAAACCCATCACGCCAACCACGCACTTCAACCCCACCCCCACCCCACAACACACAGACGCAAGCACACAGACCAACTTAGACTCTGCACCCAAACCTCACCAGACACCACTCCTCCCCCTGGCCATGCCGCCATCAGTATAGAGGACTTCCGATCCCTAGGCCTCCCTCTATACACTACAATAGCAAAGGAACTCTGAAGGATCCTGGGACAACAAATCGACCCCAAAAACCGCCTCCAAGTAATTCACCTAACAATAAAAAAATGGATCGAGCAACCAGATCGGACCAATACCACCCCTGAAGACCTGCCCCCAGCCGCCCACACACCACAGATGACACTCCAACCTCCAACACCTACATCCAACCCAGCCACCACCCATCAACCACGCCACCGCCGCCACCAAAACTCGCGATCCCGTGCAACACATACGTCACAGGACCCAAGAAGCAGAAGCCGCTCTGTCTCCAACGACAGGTCTCAAGAACACCTGAGCAGACATGCAGGAGGCCCCCATCACCAACACCACTCCGTCTCCGGGGAGAGAGGGATACCTCGATCCAGATCACCACTTCCCACATCCACTCCACCAGTCGAAGGGACTTGAGCACCGCAAGCCTCTACCTCACAGTAAATCACCTTTCCTTCCACCTCTCTCCGCATACTGCAGTGGAACATCCATGGTGCCTCTGCAAAACGTTCCCAGCTCGAGGAATCTGCCCACAAAGACAACATCGATGTTTTCCTCCTGCAGGAAACACTTCTAAACAAGCGTCACCAACAGCAGACCTGTACATGGGGGAGCTTTTCTCCCTCTCACAATCAGAGGAAATATTCGTAGGGGGGGACATGAATGCCCACCATATGTACCTCGGATCCCGCAGTTCAGCCAACTCAACAGGACTCCACATAGCTCTATTTCTGGAAGAGACCCCGATCATATCCCTCCTCAATAACACCAACACTCCTATACACCTACCAGGAGGTAGGCTGGATCTCTCCTTTGTTTCCTCCATCCTGGCTCCTCGATCCACTTGGGAAATCCACCCCACCTCAACGTCATATCATCACACCATCATTTGCTCCCTAGGAATCACTCCTCTCCCGAAACCCCCCGCCCCCCCCCCAATGGAACACGAAACGAGCAAACTGGAGCTTATTTGCAAACACCCTGGACCACCTCCTTACCCTAGACCCCTCCACTGACTTTGATAGCCACGCCAACCAAAACACTAAGGCTTTCCAGGCCGCGGCAGACACAGCAATCCCCATCACCAGTCCTCCAAAACACTACCACAAAGACCACTGGTATTATAGCCCTTGAGTTAAAGAACTCAATCACCAGCTAAACAGGGCTAAAAATATCTATCTTTCCAACCCCACGCCTGACGCACTACGATATCTCCAGAGTGTTATCAGGCAGTCTATAGCAGAGAAAAACAGCATTAAAGAGCAGAAATGGCTGGAGTGGTGCCAATCTCTGAGGTCCCACACCAATCTCTGATCTATATGAAGGAAACTGAAGGCAGTCTCTAGCCCTCCCACTGCCCGACCCCCGACTCACCCCGACCCTCGTGGAAAAGCTGAGGACATGGCTGAGGCCTTTGCCCTTATATCCTCCCCCCAACAACTCCCACTCTCCACCAGACGCAAACAAGAAGAGCTACACCAATATAGAGCACACCTGATCCACACTAGTAAAAACACCCCAGCCGAGACAGATTGCCCTTTCACCCTACACGAGCTAATACACACTACAAACCTAGTACCGACACCGCTCCAGGTTCAGACGGGATTACTGCATGCACTCACATGCGGGTTCACTGGCTGAGAAGGCCTTCCTTGACCTCCTCAACCACTCCTGGACCCTCGCAGTGGAAGCATGTTGTGATACATCCCATCCCTAAACAAAACGACCCTAACAACCCCCGTCCTATCTCCCATCTCAGTTGTCTGGGCAGAACTACTGAGCGGATGGTTCTCCACCATCTGACTTGGTCACTTCCTCCCCCCACACAGCCACATCCTCGCCTACACTAAGGGCAAAGGTGCCTCAGAATTCCTCAGCTCCTTCCTATCTGAATTCTGAGGAGACAAAGGTCTAGCTGTCTCCGTAGATCCCGAGAAGGCCTTCGAGCTAGAATGCCCAGAAGCCATCCTTGCAACCCTGCCACGCAGGGGTGTGAGGGATCGCCTCCTTTGCTTGCTTGAGGACTTCTTCCGAGATCGTGAAGCTGCTGTCAGCCTCCAGGGATTCACTTCTTCCACCCACAGACACCAAAATGGCACTCCACAAGGCAGTATTCTGCCTATACCCTTGTGGAGTACCTCCTACATATCGACTTGGGACCCGGGATCAGACTGCTGTGTTATGCCGACGATCTAGCCCTCGCCATCCATAGGGCCCTTATCATTCACAAGCCCAGAAAGCCCTCTCTAAACTACACTCAGCGTGCCAAGAACTCGGCCTTAAAATCAACGTCTAAAAAACAAAGGCTCTCTCTCTATCGGCATCAGACCTCCTATTGATCAACCGAGCCTTGGGCAAACCCTCACTGCATACGTAACTGTTCACAAATACCTGGGCGTGATCATTGATTCCCACCTATCCTTCAGACCTATCTCAGCACTCAGAGCTCTAGCGGGTAAAGGGGGAGGAGCCACCTCCGTCTGTTTTACATGCAAACCATCAGATCAATCGTCGACTACTCCGCCCCTGTTCTCCCAGCCATCGTTCCAGTACAATCCCAAAAGCTAGAGGTCATACAGAACGAAGCCATGAGAATCATGTCTGGCTCTCCGAGGTGGACAAAGCTCGTCAACCTCCGCCTCGAGTGTGACCTCATAAGCCTCGACCTCCGCATCAAAACTCATGTGGCTACCCTTGCCACCAAACTCGCCCACAGTGCATCTCTGCTCCCCCTGTTATCACAGATTAAAGCATCAGCAGGCCTTCACCCTGATAACAGATTAAAGCATCAGCAGGCCTTCACCCTGATATACTCTCGGGCAGCTGGCTCCATAGCACAACCAGAGCCATCCATGCCCTTGAGATATCCTTATTCATAAATCAAGCTCCTGACTCTCTTGCCCCCCACTATCGCCCCCAGGCCCAATGGGACCCCCCCCCCCTGTGCAATACATTCATCACCAATTCACCTCTTAAATCACACAATCCCACCCAGCAACTACGCCAAGAAGGCCTACAGCGCACCCATACCATCACCCCAGAGGATGAAGTCACTTACTATACCGATGGCTATGTCTCTGATGGTCGAGCAGCTGCAGCCTTTGTCTGTGAACGACGAGCGCAGGGGTTCCGTTTAACCAATGGGGCCTCCACACTACAAACTGAACTGGTGGCAATTGCAGCTGCTTTAAAGGATGCCCAGCTCCACAACCCTTGATCCACCATCATCTTCCACTCTGACTCTATGGCAGCCATCCATGCCCTCAGACAGCCTCTTCCTACTGATAACATCATCATCACAGACGTAGCCTACTTGCCACCACCCAGCGAATACAGGATGCAGGGGGTTCAGTCACCATACATTGGATACCCAGTCATGTCGTCATCAGGGGAAATGAAAAGGCAGATGATGCTGTGAGACAAGCAACACTGCGTCCCAGCACTGATATAGAGATAGCACCGAGCCTCTACAGCATCAAGAAAACAATCAAACACAGTGCAGCAGACCGCAGCAGAGTAGATCACAATCAACATATACAACTCGGCTCCCCTTCTGCAACGTGGTTCGCTCAGGCCACACGATACACGCCATTCCCACCGCCTCTGCCAAAAGATAATCGCCTATTCACCCGCCTCCGCCTCCTCAGACTGGGATATCCCAGTCTCTGTGAATTAGATGCGGCAAGCGACTCTACTCCCTCAGAATGTGAGCACTGTCAAACCCGCACCCCTTGTCCACTGCTCAACTACGTGCTCAGTTGCCCAGTCACTTCCCGCCTCCTGGCAACACCCCCCCCCACCCCAACCCTGACATCCCTATAGACCACACTGCAGCAATCCCGCTCAGCACCCTCCGAAACACCGCAGCCAACATCATTGCCACCGCCCCACTCAGCACCCTCCTTGAATTGGCGCGAAGCGCGCATCCACCACCCTAATTAAAAAAAAAGAAAAAAAATCCTGCAGAGCAAACAGAGTGTGAGCAAGGCAGCACGTCCGTCCTGTGCACACGGCCTGTCCTCCCCCTTCATGTCAAAGCTTGCCTTTATTGACCGGGCTAATGTATGGCCCGGCCTCCGCTATAGTTGGAGGAAAGCTTAAAACGAACGAACGAACGTCTCTCAGCTCCTTTGGTTATTAGATATGGTCCGTCCGCATCCCACATCAAAATGCAATTAAAATTAAGAAGGCTAAACTTCAAAATTTGTAGTCTGATGATATACGGTCCTTAAATCAGCTGTTGAAGCATCAGTATTTAAGTATAGCCTACGGTTATAACTTTTAACTTTGCCTAAAATTTCCACCCATATCTTTAACCCATTTGCACCCAGCGTCCTCAAAATAGGGCGGAACTGGGTATTTTCAAAATTTAATAAAGAAGGAAACCCGGGGTAGGGACCTATGAGCTTCGCGACTATGAGCCAATAGGCGGAGAGCGGTACGCTTTATGCCCTTCCAGCAAAATCCCTCGCACAGGAACTCTGGGAGCTGATGGGTTAATAATTAGTTTCAGGAATAACACTAGAACATGCTAGTAATGAATAAGTACTGTAGAATGTATTTAGAATCATTACACTTCCATTCAGCTATGAAATAATCTACAAACGAACTAAAATTTAGGTGGGTTATGGGTAAGTGGGGGCGCTCACCATCCACTCACTCGATGTAGTGCTGCTTTGGGTGTCTGCCTTTTACTCTCTTCTTTCCTTCTTCTGTCTTTCTTTCCTTCATTCATTCCTCTTTCTTTTGCCTACGGGTGACTTTACATTCCCCCATCTGTTTTTCTTTCCCTCATTTTTCCTCTTCCTTCTGCCTACGGGTGACTCTACACTGAGTGACAAGCCAAATGATTTCCTGTACACCAGGAAACCATTTTCTACGCTGGGTGGTAACCATATAACCAAATTATGGCGCCCGGTAGTTTAGTGGATAATTAAGGTGCTCCAATCGGATTGAGCTTGTGAAGGTTTATATGCAAGGGGTGGTTGGGGTTTATTTCACTCAGGGATGAATGAGGCTGGTCACTATCATCTTAAATGTCAGGACCAACTTGCCTAGTCCCGGGCTCCTACGTTCCTCATGGGGCGACATAGGATTGAATGATGGATGGATGGATGAACTAAAATCTGGGCAGCGTTATGGTTAAAGTTATGGGCTGAAATTTGTCCAGCTTAATTTAAAGACTATATTACGTGACTCCATTAACTGGGAATGAAGGCAGTCATGTATAATAATAATAATAGTAGCTTTGAGAATGTTAATATCGCCTGGTCGAATCATCCATTGCCGATCTATACTCTTTTTACTCTAACTTGGCCTAAACTTTCCATCTGTCTGTCTTGCATGCTCAGTTTTAACAACAGATTAGCACTAGATTATGATGTTATTCACGAAGGAATGCTGTGAGAAAAGGACGTCAAGCCACGGTATTGTCTCGTCTTGCTCTCGAACTATGTGAAATAAGCTACACTGACGAAAACCTGGGCCAAGTTAATGGAAAAAGAATAAGGTTGCTTTAATTTAATTCATTTGGTTCTGTAGGGGTTAATGAAGGCTATATCGAACTTCTACAGCCAAAATTTCTCTTCTGGTATATATAAAATAGTTGAGATACCAAGGATAAAATATAAAAGTAAAAGAATATAAATAAGTGCAGCAAACTTGTTAACATCAATGTTTCGAACCCTCCATTTTTCGTATTCGCCCTCTTCCTCGGATCCTCTAAATTCCTCAACCCGCCCAATCTGTCTCATTCAACTCCAGATTATTTCATAAAAGATTTCTCGAAATTTAAAGGTTAATGAAGGCTGTATCTAAATCATAGTCAAAATATCTTATATAGAAGAAATAAGCGCAAAAACAGTGTGACTGCCGGCGGTTCGAACTCACCGTTGCCATGTTCATCTGCTTCGAATCTCTGAATCCTTGAACTCGCCCCCATCACCCTCATTTGCCCCACTGACGAGAGAGAGGAAGGACGCGCCGAGAGACGGCAGGGTGAGGAGTATATTTTATTCATTTTACATCTATTTTGCTATTATTCGTGTCCACATTATGATGCTTTATATTTTGATGTGATTTAGTGAAAGGTGAATATTATTTACTGAGGGTTTTATTAGTGTTTAATATTATCTCGGCTTCTGATGTAACAGAAGTTCTATTAGGCTACTTCCCTTTTATTCATATTTATTTATTTACATATTTTTATTTTATGATGCCGTATATTACGATTTGATTTAGTGAAAGATGAATATTTTTTACCGATGTTTTTATGGGATAATTTACCGGCTTTCTTAATATAGGAAATTATTGCCCGGGCAAGCAAGGCGTGCTTAATATTACTTCCATTATATTTAAATGTACGATATTTATTTTATTATTCAAAGGTATAATTTGGTTATTCGTGATTATTCTTTACTTAAGGGTTATTGACTAATTACTGTGCGTTTTTTTTTTTTTTTACAGAAAATGGGTCATGTAGTTTTTATGTTCTTACTTCTGTTTTACGAAGTAGGTGGGGGGTCCCATCATCCATTCTCTCTATGTGGTGCTCTCTCTCTCTCTCTCTCTCTCTCTCTCTCTCTCTCTCTCTCTCCAATTATCTGTATCCATCCATCCATCTATTCTATCTATCTGTCTATGTATCTATATCCATCTAGCTATCTATTTGTCTACCTATCCTCCATCCATCTATCTGTCTGTCCATTTATATATCTGTGTCCTATCCATCCATCCACCCATCCATCCATCCATCCATCCATCTATCTCTCTCTCTTTCTATTTATCTATCTCTCTCTCTCTCAATCCATCCATCGATCCATCCGTCAACACACACTCACTTCCAGATTATCGTCCTTCAGTGTCTTATTTCTTGCAGGTCAGTTGAGAAAGACAGTACTACGGGTCTTCATGCTTTTCATAGCACTTCATCGTGACTAGCATCATATTGTCGTGTTTATCTACGAGTGCTTTTTTACAGCTAAGCATTCAAAGATGGAGAGATGGTATACCCAGAAAGGAGTCGGTTAGCTGTCCACATCACATCAACATCACATATCAGCATCACATCACATCACATCAGCATCACAGCGTCAGCATCAACATCACTTCAGCATCACTTCACGTCAGCATCAACATCGCATCACATCTCGTCAGCAATACATCAGCATCAGTATCAAATTACACTGGCATCACATTAGCATCAACATCACATATGCATCACATCACACCAGCATCAAATCACACCAGCATCACAGTTACATCACATCAGCATCACATCACATCAGCACACTATTACATCACATCAGCATCACACCACACCAGCATCACAAATACATCACATCAGCATCACACTCATCACATCAGCATCACACTGTTCACATCACATCAGCATCACACTGTTCACATCACATCAGCATCACACTCTCAACATCACAAGCATCCCACTATCAACATCACAGCATCACACTGTTCACGTCACATCAGCATCACACTATCAACATCACAGTATCATACTATCAACATCACAGCAGTATCACACTGTCAACATCACATCAGCATCACGCTATCAACATCACAGCATCACACTCTCAACATCACAAGCATCACACTATCAACATCACATCAGCATCACATTATCAACACCACATCAGCTGCTGATGTAATGTGATCCTTCCCTCCTCTTTTCTACTCTGATGGCTCTGTAGCTATTTCTTCTACTGATAAAGCAGATCTCTTTGCTCAGACTTTCTCCTCCAACTCTACCTAAGACGATTCCGGTGCTGTTCCTCCATCACTTCCCCCCTCAGACTTCCTCATGACTGGCATTAAAATTTCTTCAGCTGATGTATTTTCTGCCATCACTGGCCTCAATATTAACAAGGCATATGGGCCTGATGGAGTCCCTCCTGTTGTCCTCAAAAACTGTGCTTCTGTGCTTACACCCTGCCTAGGTAAACTCTTTCGCCTTTGTCTCTCAACTTGTACCTTTCCTTCTTGCTGGAAGTTTGCTCTCATTCAGCCAGTCCCAAAGAAGGGTGACCATTCCCAACCCTCTAACTATCGAACAATTGCTTTAACATCCTGTGTCTCAAAAGTTTTCGAGTCAATTCTTAACAGAAAAATTTTAAAGCATCTTTCCTGTCACAACCTTCTTTCTGATCGTCAGTATGGGTTCCGTCAGGGACGCTCCACTGGCGATCTTCTCACCTACCTTTCAGACTCCTGGTCATCCTCCTTTCGGGACTTTGGCGAAAGCTTTGCCATTGCACTTGACATCTCTAAGGCTTTCGATCGAGTCTGGCATAAATCTTTGATTTCCAAACTGCCCTCTTACGGTTTCTATCCTTCTATCTGTGCCTTCATCTCTAGCTTCTTTTCTGGTCGTTCTATAGCTGCTGTTGTAGACGGCCATCGTTCTTCTCCTAGACCTATCAACAGTGGTGTTCCTCAGGGCTGTGTCCTATCACCAACTCTCTTTCTTTTATTCATCAATGACCTTCTAATCTGTACATCTAACCCTATCCACTCATATGCTGATGATTCCACCCTTCACCTTTCCATTCGATTTCCGCAACGTCCATCTCAGCAGTTACTTCAGCAAACAAGGGATGAGGCTATGGCACACCTAATGTCTGACTTGGCTCGTATCTCTGATTGGGGTAAAAATAATCTTGTTATTTTTAATGCATCAAAAACTCAGTTCTTACACTTATCAACCCGACAAAATCTTCCTCAGGATTACCCACTAATGTTTAATAATGTCCAGCTCAGCTCTGCATCATCCTTGAACATGCTAGGGGTTTCATTCTCTCGGGATTTTTCTTGGAAAGAATATATTACATCTCTTGTGAAATCTGCTTCCAAGAGATTAGGTGTGCTGGGCCGGCTCCGAGCTTTCTTTACCCCTGCACAGATGTTGACCTTGTACACGGGTTTTATTCGCCCGTGTATGGAGTACAACTCTCATGTGTGGGGAGGCTCGCCACATGCGGTTCTTCTCAATAGGGTGGAGTCAAAGGCTTTTCGTCTCATTAACTCTCCTCCCCTTACTGATTCCCTTCAACCTTTGTCTCTTCGCCGCACTGTTGCTTCTTTATCTCTCTTCTATCGCTACTTCAATGGTCACTGTTCCTCTGAACTGTCTGCTTGCATCCCCCCACCTCTACGACGGGCACGTAGTACCCGTCTAGCGATAAACTCTCATTCCTTTTCTGTCCAACTTTCTAATGCAAGAGTTAACCGTTACTCCCAGTCCTTCATTTATGCAACTGGTCAACTCTGGAACTGTCTCCCTCTGTCTGTATTCCCTGCTTCCTATGATCTCCAATCTTTCAAACGCAGTGTGTCCAGGCATCTCGAAATGAATGGATCTTGAATTTGGCTCTCTTTTGCATTGTTTTTACTTTTTCTTGGAAGGAACAGTATTGCGGGCCCATGGCCCTTGGTTCCTTCTTCCTTGCAGAAAAAAAAAAAACATTATCAGACCACTTTCATTTCACCACCTCTTCAAAATACTCCTTATCATAGGTGCATTTTTAACGCTAATGCCACCCTCTTCCTCATTCCTGACATCCATCATCATCATCATCATCATCATCATCATCATCATCATCATCATCACCACCACCACCACCACCACCTCCACAGATGGCCGATTAGAGAAAGATGACTGATTTTCTCCCCATTTCTCAAGGCTGTAGGATCATTTTCGCTTGACAGCATCCCACATCACTGTAAGATGATTTGGTTGGCCAGTAGAAATGCTCCTTCAAGATAAGTCACAGCTCCTTTATATCTATCTATTTGTCTATCCACCTACCTATCTAACTGCCTATCTACTTACCTATCTATCTATTGCTGGACGCCTTAATCCCGTAAGGGACGGCCACAAACAAATCGCTTCCATGTCTCCTTGACCTCTTCTATTTTCCTGCCCTTCCTCCAGCTAACACCCCCCTCCCGTATATTTCTCTACGCCATCCCTCCATCTCATCCCTGGTCTCCCTCTCCTCCTCACTCACATACACTCTTCCTGTCAGTCTCTCATTCTCCATCCAATCCACATGGCCAAACCATCTCAAAGTATCTCTCATAATACTTTGTCACATCTCCATCAACATTACAACTCTCCTTTACTTTTTTTCCTCTGCCTTTCTGTCTCCATGTAACTCCATATGCTTCTCTTTCATTTCCTATTTTAATGTTAACAAAACAGTTCTATTTGCTACTACAGTGAAAATAAATTGGTCAGAACTTTGAAATATTGTGTAAGATATGAGTCATGCAATTTTCATAGAAAAAAAAAATGTGACCTTTCCATAGCACTTCTTGATGACTAGCATCATATCCTAATGTTTATCTCTTGCTACAGCCCAGGTACTGAATATGGAGAGATGGGATTTATAGACCAAGGTAGAGTTTTAAAAAGGTAATTCCTATGGTCGGTTTATTACTACAGTTCTACATCCTTTCTGTAACACTTCTTCGTAACTAGCATCTACTGACAACCAAGGCGACTATTCAAGTTTCATAAGTAGCCTAGTTCCGTCAGATGAATTACGGTCATTTCGCCCACATGCCAATTCGCCCACAAATCATTTCGCCCACAAGTCAATTCGCCCACATATAAGAGTCAATTGGCCCACATATAAGAGTCAATTCGCCCACATATGAGTCAATTCGCCCACATATAATTAAAAAGAAATGATTATTAAAAAACAGCTACATACATGTAAGATTCAGATTAAAGAAACTTTTATTAAAAAACAGCTACATATATGCAAGATTAAAAAAGTAGTGACAAAGATTTAAAAAAAAAAAAACTGATTAAAAAAAACAGCTACGTACACGCAAGATTCAGCTGCGGACTGGGCCATTGAGATGAGCACACGCTTTCAGCAACTGATATGCAGATCTCTCACCCCTTGCGTGCTCATCCCAAAGAGTGAATATTTTACCCTGTACGTCTCTATATTTTTTCCGTTGGATCCTTCGTAGCTTTTTTTTTTTTTTTTTTCGGATACTAGCCTTATGTACACAGATGTCAATTTATTGTGGAGAAGGCTTACGAGGAGGTAAAACTGGAGGTTACATCTACCTGCAGATGAGTCGATTGTGCCAGCCTTCAGTGTCATTATTGGTACGGACAGACTGACTGAAAATACTCCAGCTAGAAGTTGGCCATAAGGAGTTGTGGATCCATGTTCTTGAAATATACTGCATTATCGTTTGTAACTGGGTTGTGGTAGCTTGGCGAGAGAGACGTTCAAACATGGGCTCTATATCTGCCTCAGGCAGAAATGGAAGGGCCATCACTTTCCGCAAGTATTTGTACGTCCCGTCATCATGTGTGTAGGCATGCTGGAGACCAACCTCTTGAACCTACGTATATATTTCAAAACAAAAAAGGTGAGGAATGTAAGGAGTGGGAAAGAAGAGTGGGGTGGAAGTGGAGGAGGAAGAGTGTAGGTGCTTTCCATACGTCACAGACAATACGTCACTACCATAGCCTCCTCATCTTAAATGAAGAAAAAACAATAACAATAACAATATTAAATTTTGGTGTGGCCGAAATGACTTAACAATGTGGGCGAAATGACTTAACAGTGTGGGTGAAATGACTCCAGTGTGGGCGAAATGACCTGTGGGCGGAATGACTCCATAGTGTGGCGAAATGGCATGTGGGCGAAACGACCGGATACCCGTCAGATGAAGGGAAATGAACATACTAGTGTCTGTTCCTTGTGTGTTTTATATTCTTTCTAACTGGTATTTTTCTTGATTTATTTCGTTCACATTTTTCCGAGAGAGTGTCTGAGGAAGTGGGAAACAACGACGACGACGAAAGGAGAGAAGGAAGAAGAAGAGAAATTAGAAGAAGAAGAATTAGATGATGATGAGGAGGAGGAGGAAGAAAAAGAGGAGGAGGAGGAAATGCAGGAGAGAGAGTGCATCGGCAGCGGCAGCAGCAGAAGACGAAGAATAAGTATGGTAATTCCCTCTCCCTCGCTCTCTGCATCACTAAATGAAATTTAATTAAGTTAATAAGATATGAGTTGCGCGTGCACGCCCTCACGCGCACACAGGTCGTAGAGGGTGAGAGACGGAGCTGCTCCTGGATCGAGGGGAAATAATCGCAGAACTAGCAGCGAAAAGGAGATAGCCTATTGTGATTATGTGGTTGAATGCGTGAGTGGTGGTCCCGTCGGATATTAGTTTAAAAAAAACGCAAGTTTCGGCCCTAAAAATACAAGACAAAGTGAAAAAGAAAGTTTCCATATGGTTGTATCATGGCGGATAGAGACGGAAGATTGTTTACAACTGGCGAGGGGGAATTTGTGGGCTTCACCGAGCTAAATGTAGGCAAAGGAAGTGATAAGCTGCTAGAAACAAGAGTAGCAGGAGTAGAGAAAACGGCGGAGAGGAATGTCCAGGAGTTAAAAAAGGTATGGGAAGTAATTAAGCAGCTGCAGGAACGGACCATAGAGCAAGAGAGAGAGATCAAGTCCTACAGAATAGACTGGAAAAAGTTAGCACACGTAGTGAGGAACAAGAAAAAGAAGTTACAGAATTAAAGGCGAATAACGAATCCGCATCAAATGAAATAAAACAGCTGAAGAGGGAGAATAAGAGGTTGGAAGAAGAAAGGGACAGAATAAAAAGTAAACTAGATGAATACGAATCAAAATCGAGGAGGCAAGATGAGCATATTCAGGAAATTAAGGAGCAACATAAGGGGTGGAAGAAAATACAGGAGGAAGGAAATGTAAATTTGAAGGAAATCATAGAACAACAAAGTAAGGAAAAAGTGGAGAAGGAAGTGGTTAGAGTACTAAGAAGTAGAGAATCTTTGGTCAGGGATGTAGCAGACAAGAAAAAATGTGTGATAATTTCAGGAATAAAAGAAAAACGAATGACAGTAAGATCTGAAAGAGAGAGAGAGGAACTGAGCAAGGCTAAAGAAATAATATCAGTGGTTATGGAAGGAAACAATGAAGCCCAAGAAGAGATTGAAGAAGTGTTTAGTTTAGGAAAGTACGAGGGTGGTGGGGCAAGGCCCTTGAAAGTAAAGTTTAAGTCCCAAGTAATAGTGAATGAAATCATAAGTAGAACGTGGAAATTGTCAGAGAAAGAGGGGTTTAAAAATGTTTGGATTAGGAGAGATGCAAATGAAGAGGAAAGAGCTAAATTAAAGGAGAAAGAGAAGACAGAGTTCTATTGGAGAGTTATGGACCAGAAATTGAGAAAGTGGTACCGACGGAAGGAAGGAGAGACGAGAGAATAAAACACGATGAAAAAAGTTTGAAAGTGGCATACACAAACATTGATGGACTAATTTCGGCAAGGTTAGAAATAAATGATTTTTTGAGGGCACACGAACCTGA
>JAGKTI010014710.1:0-21341 GCA_018397915.1 Birgus latro | reverse complement strand
GTGCAAGGATGTATAGTTCCTTGTGTGTGTGTGTGTGTATGTGCAAGAATGTATAGTCATTGTGTGTGTGTGTGTGTGTGTGTGTGTGTGTGTGTGTGCTGAGAAATTTAGCAATAATCTGAAGGGATTGAATTGAATGTTTATTGTTGTAAAAGTACAGTCCACATAAAACAAAAAGAGGTGGTGGATCTGACACTACACATACCTCCTTCAGCAAAAATAATGACATACAAGCAATAGTTACAAAGTACAGTAGCCTATATACTGTAGAACAAAGAAAGGTGGTGGATCATACCACACCTTCAGCAGAGATATAGTGATTAATTGATAGAAATGTTTATTGTTGTAAAAGTATATAAAGTACAGTACATATCAGCAAAGAGGGTTGTATCTAATAATTTTTTTTTTTTTTTGCCAAAATGTAGATATTTAAATTTTTTCCCTGCTATTTTCAATATTATTAACATTTTATTAGGGTAAATCTAGTACAACAGAATATAAATCCCTTAAAGATGCAGTAATGATTACAAGTATTATGTTTAGAGTTCCATATGTCATCAATTACATGGTAGTAAGCAGGAACCAACTGAGAAAAAGTGCCTGTCACAGCATACCCTCGATTGTCACTTTGCATACGTTCGACAAATCTAGTTCAAGCTGGGGCGACTGTATGAACTTAGTAACCTCGTTCATAGGATAATAATCACCACGGAACTGTCATACACAGAAGAAAATCATTCTTCTCTTATGATGTCTATTGGTCGCTATACGAAATCTATTATTATTCATCCTGAGTTTAAATGTCTAATATTAAATCAATCATACCTATACAGCAAGCATAAAAGTTTATAGCAAGTTTCGCTATATTCATAGTTTTAAAACATGGCAACTCTGCATGAGTCACCTCGGGCAGTGTGTGACAAGATCGTTGACGTGTTGGGTGTTGGATTCGAGCCCGGTGTTAAAGTACTATGGAACCTGATTATCCGTTTAAATCACGTTGACAGCACTAAGAATAACAACAGATGAAACCCTAACGTACTGTTTACGGAAATTAGGGACTAGAACTTGAGATACCTATAAATTTCGTGCGCTGGGAGACTGATGCATCCTTCCTTCTGACGTTTCTGTGTTATCAGTTTGTTAAATGGACACGAGGAAGATAATCGCTGTCAAGGTGGTGATTCTGGGCTCTCAAGGTGAGTAACAGTGCATAATGGAAACTACTTTCTTTGATATCAAAACTTCGTAACACCTCTTCCTTAGCAATTTACTTTGTGTAGTATATCAGAGCATTCTCTTGTATTTTTATCGTCATTTTTGAGGAAGAGGCATTGCAAAATTTACAGGGCTTGATTGGTTGTATTTTCAATGACATATTACGGTTGTTGCACCTTCTCCCTCCTTAGCAACATTTCTTTCGGATTAGATTAGGAATTTTCTTGGGGTACCTCTTGATTGAGATGATTATGTAATATTTTGTGTTGAGAAAGTTACAGAGTACTTGCTTGGTGGTATGATTTGCATATGACGATGGAATATTCCCATGCATGCTATTCGTCTGCTTTTAAGATGATCATACCTCAGGGTTTAAGAGGGGGAAAAAATTGCGCCACAGGGAAGGGTTGGAGGGAGGGGGCAAGGTCGTGTGTATCTACGCAGGAGGGGTGCACTGGTACGCCGTGTTTTTGTACATGCAGGCCACGTGGAGAGGATGGAGAGTGAAAGACTGACGAGGAGTGTATGTGAGTGAGGTGGAGGGGGGGGGGAGAGGGAGGGGAAGGCCAAGGATGAAATGGAGGGATGCATTGGAGAGGTATAAGAGAGAGGGGGGTGTGAGCTGGGAGTAGGGCAGTGAAATGGCGGGGTACAGCGACATGGAGGTGATTTGTTTGTGGCCACCCCTTACGGGATTGAGGCGTGTGGCAATAGATAGATAGATAGGTAAACAATAGATTAACGCAGGGTAGTAATCGTTTGCTGGTGGCGCTGGACACACCAGAAAAATGTCTCGGCCATTCTGACTTTCCGGTACCGGTACTACCCCGGGACCCTCATGCCTCGGCCCACACAAGTTATTAGGCATAACTTTTCAGTTTTCTTTTTTTTATTATCCCAGCAAATAGTTACGTTGCTGGTCGTGTGGGATATGTAACGACGACGTAACAATGGCGTAGCCAAGATGGAGCACGTGACGTGATCCACCTTCCCAGGTAACCCGTGATTGTGTGTGTGTGTGTGTGTGATAATTGAGATACCTGTCTATCTGTCAACAGTCAGACGCCCTTATCTCTGAAGGGGTGGCCGTTTGTCTTGGAGTTGGTTGTTTCCGGGGAGGGGCACTAACCCTCCTCCAATTACCCCCTTGTGGACACGTAGGGAACACGTAAGGGTTGGTTATATAGTTACCACCCAGCGTTGTAAATGGTTTCCTAACGTACAGGAAACCATTAGACCAACAGCACATAAATTTACTGTCATGTAGCGGATGAAGACTATCGCGTTTGTAAAATGTATGAAAGTCATAGACTGTTTCAAACACTGGAAGGTTGGCTTTGATAAAAAATTTTTATGGTGTTCTTCGTTTCAGAATACCATTAAATCCTTTCACTGTGTTAACCCCACAGTTTGTAGGAAGGATGCGAGCTATTTCCACCACCTTGTGATAAATAACAGGTATAGTCCAGTAGAAACAGTTATTACGAAATAGGGTGGTTTGGGGTAACACACGTGGAAGTAAGCATCCCCCCCCCCTCCAATCGGCAAGGCTAAATGGGATATTGAGAACCCCTTCAGTACGGTGACGCTTTTGTCAGTTCAGAACGGTTCACTTGCAGTCTACATTCTGATTTGATAATTTGATGTTATAAAAAATACGTCCACAGCTGAGTAGGATACGGTAATACTCCGTGACTGAGAATTGACAAGTTAAAGTGAATGAACAATAGATACTAAAACGTCATGAGGCTGAATGGGTTAACGCGGGAGTTAATGGGTTATATAATGACCCAGAATTTCACGTGCCACGTAGTACAGCATCGAGCAAAAGTTGGTTGTGGCAATGAAAGGTGCCATGGGAACTTTTTTTTTTTTTTTTTTTTTTAAGGTGACGGCAATATGAAGAAGCACCGGCACTTATCGAAAGAACGATACTCTGCCATGTAGGAAGGAGTGAGAAATGTGGAAGACAGGACAGCATGTTAGGATAGGATTGTCAGCGATCTTTGCTTATGGATGTACAGTACCATACTCTTTCTGACCCCATGACAGATATCAGTAAAGCTAATCTATTCTCTCGTTTATCGGGGGATCAGAGATAAACATGACAGTGTAGCTGTCTCATGCGTTCATCTACGTCACTAACTGATAACATGCTTCATTTAATGGCCTTCGTCACGGCACAATATACTCTTTAACCTGGTCTAAAATTATACCGGTAACTCATTGGTACAGGTACCGGGTAGGTGATTTATTTCAGCCAAGCCCCGCTATGTTGTTGTATTCCATTTTTCTTTTTCTTCAGGCTTCCCAGTTGCCTTCCTACTTCCTCACCTCCCACGCACCTGCCAAGAATGTCTTTATTCCCCCCCCCTCCCGTGCGCTCAGCACTGATCTCAAGACCAGTTACAGCCCTCCTCGTTATAATAATAATAATAATTGTTATGCTGCGTGTATAAGAGCGTGACTTCTCGTCCCACAGACACGGAGCCTGGAGCGAGGTTCTCTTTCTAGCCCGGGTTGGGAACAGGGCATAAAACTCAGGGCAACAACCTTACACGTATATTACCACAAATTACAACACTGCTACAATATATATGGCACACTTTACAAGGAAATAATGTCACACACAGATAGACAGGGCCGGAGGACTTGGTGACAGGAGGGTGTGACTGGGGCTTGCTGTAGGATGAGGCCCAGTGGTAGCGGAGGGCCCAGGTCAGCGGCCTGCATCAGGTGGCCCTGGGGTCGTCGGGGCTTCCAGGGCCTGCGTCAGGAGGCTGACCCGTCGATGTCTCGTCCGGGAGTGGTCAGAGGGCCGTGGTAGGGGGCGTGCCCTTCTGCAGGAGTATGGGGGCTTGGGCCTAGGGGCTGGGCCTGAATGGAGATAGTAGGCGCACTCTCCTGCACTTTTTTTTTTTATGTGTCCGACTCTGGGCATAGGCTTCACAGCCTGCTATCATGGCCCAGCAGTCCTCCTACATACCATGTCACCACTTCGGCGCTAACACCCACCGTCCATATTGAATACATGCCAGGGCTGTCTCATACAGGACTGGTGTATTGGTATTAGCGCGGGTATTTTTACGACATGTCAGCGGGTCTTCTGGTAGATCAGTAAAGCCTGATTTGCTGAATTTCAAATCCTTAAACTGTTCCCTGCCCCAGCGAGGATTCGAACCTGGGTCCGTGGGACCGCAGGCCACCTCTCTACCGATTGAGCCACCGCCTCCCCCTGCTGGCGAGGAAGTCGTTGCGTGGGACCAGGGAAGTCTCGCCCCGGGGTCCTGGGGATGCCTTTGCTGGTCCTGAGCCTCCATCAGGTGTGGGCTGTGGCAGCTCCGGGCGGCAGAGTCCGACAGGGGCTGGGGCCACTGGGGGTCGAGGGGGAGGATGTCCCTGTGGGGAGAGAGGGGGGAGGGCACTTGCCATGATCCTTTCTTTTTGTTCTTTTAGTTGAACGGCAGGGTGGCCGTCTCCTAGGTGTGGCAAGGTGGCCGTCACTTGACCTTCTTTTGTGGAGTGAGAGCAAGGGCGGCTAGTGTCCGTCTTCTCCCTGTGTGTGGCAAGGTGGCCGTCACCCGGTGTGAGTGAGTACAGCAAGGTGGCCATCACTTGAACTCCTTTTGTGGAGTTAGAGCGAGGGCGGCTGGTGTCCGTCTCCTCCCAGTGTGCGGCAAGGTGGCCGTCACCTGGTGTGAGTAAGTGTGGCAAGGTGGCCGTCACTCTACCTCCTTTTGTGGAGTTACAGCAAGGGCGGCAAGGTGGCCGTCTCCTCCCCGCATGCAGCAAGGTGGCCGTCACCCGGTGTAGCTGAGGGAGGGAAGCAGCAAGTGGGCAGCTAGTGGCCGACTTCAGGGTGCTGTATGGGGCTAAAGAATTAGCCTCACCCTGAACCTGGCGATGGCTGGTCTGGGGGATGTGTAATTTGCTGTGACTGTAACCTCTGCGGCGAGTTACCTGAGCACGAGAATGACGCAGGTGCTCTCATCTTGTACTGAGCCCGTCCCGCTCATTTTCGCTCCCTGGGTATCTCCTCCTGGGGTGGGTGTCTTGCCCAGGTAAGGTGGATGGGGCGCTTCAGTTTTTCGCCATGTATTGATGCTCTGCATTTCAGTAATAATAATAATAATGATAATACAGTAATTATTATTATTGTTATTATTATTACTACTACGCATTTTATCTCCAGTCTAATACCCCGTCTTGGTTCACTGTAATATTCGCACCCTTTCCGATGAAATTTCAGCACGATGATTAAAGGTAGTCTCGTATTGTCGTTCACTTGTGTAATTCTTACAAAAAATATAATAATTATTAAAACACTTCAGTACAAAGGTACAAAGGGTGCAAAGGAAAGCAAACAGCAACAGACCTTATGGTCCTTTCGAGGCTGTTTGTTACAGAGTAGACTATGACTGAGATATAATTGTACATGCTGCAGGATGAGGATAGCAAAGCAAGAAGGCTTCCCCCACCTCCAAACCCTCCAATTAAAACTGGTGGGAAAAAAGTGAGAAAAACCACCATGCAGCATGGAAAAATCTGTCTATCTATCTATTGCCAGACTCCCTAATCCCATAAGGGGTGGCCACAAACAAATTACCTCCATGTTGCCCTGTCCCCTGCCATTTCACTGCTCTGCTTCCAGCTCACACCCCCCTCTCTCATATACCTCTCCACTCCATCCCTCCATCTCATCCTTGGACCCCTCCTCCCCCTCCCCCCCTCCATCTCAGTCACATACACTTTCCTCATCAGTCTCTCATGCTTCATCCTCTCCACATGGCCAAACCACCTCATTGTGATTTTCCTAATGCTTCCTATCACATCCACATCAACACCACAATGCTCCTTCACTTCCACATTTGTCAGTCTGCCTCTCCATGTGACTCCACATGGTCCTCTCAAATAACTCATTTCCACTGCCCACACTCTTGACCTCTGTCCCTTCAACAAGGTCCAAGCTTCACTTCCATACATTAGAGTTGGAGAAACTGACATGGAAATTTCATAGGAAAGACAAAAGAAAAAGTTACATTCTATAATACTTTATCTATAAGCAACCAGTTTGAATAACCTGAAAGAGAAAGTAGTAAAGTAAAATAAAAAATCAAATAAATAAATAAGACATGGCATTACGTACGGGCACATCTGTAACAAGCATGGCTAGGTTGCCATGCCTGTTACAGATGTGCATTTGGTTGAACATAATAAGTAGTACTGTGTTGATATCGTTTTGATGTTCAACAAAAATTATTTCCCTCCTTTGCATCTCAGTAATAGGCTCGTCTAAGAGGCTCGTTTTCCTTTCTACCGTCATAGTCAGCCTTCGTCTATTACATATTTCCAACATTTTTGTGCCCACCTCTCCCGTCCCTTCCTTCAATTTGTATAAATAATTTAAACCACCAGGCGTGGGCAAGACATCGCTGGTTACCCGGTATGAGAGCAAGAGCTTCAACCAGAGTACCAGCTCCACTATTGGTGCGTCCTTCAGTAATGCAGAGATATTGGTGGATGGTACAAGGGTAAAAATGCAGGTAAGTGCTGCCTTTTCCTTTCATGTATCTGTCGTATCTATCTGTTTGTCAGTTTCTATATATCTGTGTATTTCATCAGTCATATCTTTGAGCTTGTCCATCAACATTTGTCTGTTGATTTATCGACATCTGTTTACTTTTCTATAGAGAGGGACTTAATCCAGGAAGGGGTAGGCATAAATACATCGCCTGTCAAACTGTCCTCTGGAGTGAGGCTGTCCTTCCTCCAACTCTTGCCACCCTCATTCCTGTACTCCATCCCCTCGTAGGTCTTCCTCCCCCTCCACCTCTCATACATAATGTAGACTATCTATAGCCAGATGCCATAATTCTGTAAGGGGTTGGCCATTTGTATTTTGAGTTAGGCTAGTGGTTTTACGGGGAGGGTCACTAACCCACCGCCAACCCACTTGTTAACATGTAGGGAACACATGTGGTTTGGTTATATGGTTACCACTGTTTTGTTCGTTCATTTCGTTTTTGAAGGCTCCAACATGCTTGCATGCATCGGGCTTGGTCACCTGATGGTGGCTCTCCATGCTACTTTATCTATGGCAGCCTCCCTGTTCAGTCCCTTAACCCTGGGGTCACACTTAATGACCTCATCCCATGTCTTTCTTGGCCTACCCCTCACAACTTCTTCCCCAATATTAACACTTCTCACCTTCTGCACCCAGTTATCATCCCCCATCCTCTCTACATGCCCAAATCACCTCAGTCTACCTCTCCTCATCACAACACCAATACACTCCAGTCCCATCCTACCTCTTAACTCTTCGATCGTAAACCTAGCCCCCTCAGGTCTTGCATGCAGGGACACACTGCACATCCACCTAATCTTTGTCATTTCTGTACGTTTGAGCCTGCGAATACGCTCTTCCATTACTGCCCAGGTCTCACTACCATACAGCATCACACTCCTAACACATGCTGCATACAAAGACCCCTTAGCACTTAGGGAGAGTCCTCGCAATGTTAGGAGGGGCAACAGCTCCCTGAACTTCTTCCAACCACTTCTCACCCTAGCAACCAAGCTAACTCCAGCCCCAACTCCAGCACATAACATGTCTCCCAAATAACAAAACTTTTCCACACACTCAAGAGACTCACCAGCAAGTTCAATCTTTTCACTCCTAACAATCTTCACCTGCTCTCCCTGACATGCCACACACATAAAATCAGCATTATCTCGCAGAGTACCTCTAATACCACTACATCTCTTGTGCACCCATTTATCACAAACACTGCACAAGATGGAATTACTTCCCACACCTTTGTGGCAAATTGCACATGGCCACTCTTCCTCTTCTTTGACTGTACTGCCGCCAACCTAAGATATCATCACTTGTTTTATCTGCATTTGCCCTTAAGCTCTTGTGCCCCATACCATCTCTCCACTTCTTAAATCTTTCCTCCACCTCCCTTTCATTCTCTGCAATCAACACCAAATCATCAGCATACAACATCTCCCACGGGAGTCCATCTCTGAAGTCACGTGAGAGGGCATCAAGTACCATGATAAACAACAAGAGATTCAAAACTGACCCCAGATGCACACCAACATTCACGGAAAATGCATCACTCAAATCTCCATTCACTCTTACCTGGGTGCAAGCTCCCACATATATGGCCATAACCACCCTAACCAGCCACTCTTCCAACCCAAGCTTTCTCATTGCCCAGCACTGTAAATGGTTTCCTGGCTTACAGGAAACCGTTTGGCTCGTCACTCAGTATAAAGCCACCTGAAAAGGAAAGAAGAGTAATAGTAAGTGACAGGAATGATGGGAGAAATAGTTAGAGAGAGAGAGCAAACACGTACATGGTAATAGGCCTTTTGTAGTGCAGGACAGTAATGTCCCTCATTTAGGCTGTTAGTTAGGTTTGGTTATTAGATTAGATTATGTTGATTTAGTTAGGATAGGATTGGTTAGGTTAGGATAGAGTAGGGTAGCTTAAGTCACAGTAGGGTTGGAACAGATAGGATATGATTACACTAAGGTAAATTGTAAAGTTTAGTTAGATTTGGTTAGATTGCTAGGATAAGATAGTTAGGTGGTTAAAATGTAGGTATGGACTCACTAATTTTTGATTCAACACAAATTATCTCCCTGAATCCAGTAACGTATTTTTAGTCCTGGTACATCTGAATGGCTTTATTCACTTTCCAAGAAAGGTTTTGAACAGGAGGGGTTAGATGTAGCCCTCATTAACCCCTTAGATATAGCCTCAATTAACCCCATCATAACTAGAGGCATATGGCAATAGATAGATGAATAGATAACTAGAGATCACAAACTGGAAATTTTGTGTTGTAATTGAAAGAATACAGAGTTGTCCATACATAACCCCCTTCTTCACTGCTTCTTTAATGTCATCAGTGTTTATCCTGCATCATTTATTCATCTCTTACTCCCACTGCAACACCCATACTCATATAAGCAGACTGAGCCATTCCTGCAACGTATAAGTTTCCTCCAGTTGAGTTTCAAGTACGGTAAAGTGCTCTTGACGGACCCACCTGCGTAGTAAAGATGGCACCTGATTTTTTTCCTTTCTTTTCTTTGTTCTTGTGGCCTCCAAGCTGATATGGATATGAACTCAGTGGACTACAGGCTGAAGTTGCCCATTTCATGCAGTTCACACAAAAAAGAAGCACCATCCCCCTTGTTGGTAAGTGGTGGCAACCATCATCCACTCACTTGATGTAGAGCTGCCTACTTCTTTCACCTTCGCCATTCTTTGCCTATTTTTTCCATCTTTTCTGTCACTTTTATTACCCTTTTTTCCACATCAGGTGACTCTGCACTGTGGGAAGCCTAATGGTTTCCTGTGGTGATGTGGAACCTACTGTGGTGCCATGGGTGACTATGGCGAGGCTGTCTGCCACAAGTAAACATCGTTTCACTGTGCAGGACAGCTCTGCAGGAGCAATTGCCTGCCTGCAGTTGATGGGTCTGCTCAGCCAGGCAGAGTGGGTTTGCTCAACAACAGTCAACAACCATCGCCCTTTCAGGGTTAGGGTGGGAATTGACTGACATTAGTACCATTGTACAGTAATCAGGCAGGGAAGCTGCCCATTTGTCAGTGCCGCCATGTGAAAGCATCTCTCTCTAGCATCAGAACTGTGTTCATTGTTGGGATGCAACACCATACAGACATCATTTAATTGTTGCCGAGCTGCAGACCTCAAATGAGGCACAGTGAAGGTCAAGTCTCACATGAGGTACCATATAGCTTACATTGGTTTTAAAAGTGACTCAGAGGAGGTAAACTGCCTTACAGAGAATCAGCCTGGTGGCAGTAGTGGGGATAAATAAGTATGAAATCTGTCCATTCATGTGTTTGTTTGTGAATGGAAAACTACGGTACTTATGATGCAATTCAGTTTCCTCAACTTCACATGGATGAGGTCACAACAGACTAAGATTAGAAACAGCGTAAGTTACAGTCTTCTTTTTCTTGCAGATCTGGGACACAGCAGGACAAGAAAGGTTCCGTGCAATGGCTCCCATGTATTACCGTAATGCTGATGCAGCTGTCCTTGTCTTTGACCTTACAAACTACTCCACCTTCACTGATGTCAAAGCTTGGGTACATGGTAAGGACTTGTCATGCCATGCATTGCTTTCTTGTAAAAATGTTAACCCTTTTGTAGTCAGTACAGCTTTAGTAACCTAACTGTTCTTTCCCAACTAACACTAGATGATTGTAACAACAGAAATATCAGACTGTTACACTCTTTTTAATCGGATCTAGACCCCTCTTCTGTGTTTCTTTCCTTCATTCTCTCCTTGTCCTTCTGATTACGGGTGACTTTACACTCCCGCTTCTGTCTTTCATTCCTTCATTCTTTCCTCTTCCTTCTGCCCGTGGGTGACTACACTGACTGACAGGCTAAATGGTTTCCCGTACACCAGGAAATCATTTACTATGCTGGGTGGTAACCATATAACCAGATTTTGGCGCCTGGTGGTTTAGTGGGTAATTACGGAACTCCAGTTGGATTGATCCGGTGAAGGTTTATATCCAAGGGGTGATTGAGGTTTATTGCTCACGTAATACCACTCAGGGATGAGTGGGGCTGGTCATTCTCATCTTTAATGTCAGGACCAACTTGCCTAGCCCTGGGCTCGTACCCTCCTCATGGGGCAATGTAGGATTGGATGTTGGATGGATAGACTAAAACTGTTATCTCTATCTTGATTAGTGAGTTGCAACAACAGAGGAACAGTGGAATACGATACTAGTAACAAAGAAGTGGTATGGAAAGGTTGTAGTGCTCTAGCAGTGTCTTTTTCAGCTACTAAGCTATGTGAAATAAGTTGCCATAGGTAAAATTGCAGGACCATGTTAGAGTAAAATAGCCATATTAGTGTCGGTTAACTCTCTCATGGTCAGGAAAATTCTGGTACCAGTAATCAACTCCAACTAACGCCAGATGAGTTTATTGTGCTGAAAATGAATCACAGGAGCCTGAGGATGCTAATACTCTCACTATGACTTTATTCAGCTGAAAATTAGTCGTCAGTGCGTAAGTGTATTAACAGCCAATTACCTATTATCTCCCTCACGTAGACCCTCTGTTCAGGATCGGGGCCTTCATAGCACCAGCCCCCTCCTGCCTCCTTGTGCCGCACTGTCTTTCCACATCCTTTGCACATTTACCTCTTTTCATTTACTGCACTGAGGTACTGTACATAGACATCCTTTCTAGTTTATCTCTGCCTTTCTCTCTCTCTCTCTCTCTCCATTCACCAGCACATCACACTGAGAGTCTTCTTCTTTATCAGTGGTCATCACTTTATTCTTAATACAGTGTATCAAAACATGATGCTTGCAGACATTTACAAAATTGCCCCTGTCAGCAGTGCTTCTGTTGATGTCATTCTTATCATAACTGCATCACCATCCACTGGGGGTTTGGGGTGCTGGGCTGGGCTACTCAGTCTGGGTGTGGAAGATGAGAGTGACCAGTACCCTTATTCTGGTTGGTTAAGGAAGCTCCCAACGCCTCTTCCTAAGTGACTTATTTTGCTTGTTTTATGTTACTATAATCTTTTGTGCTGCTTAAATCATGCTGATATGGTCATAGTCTGCATAAGTACAAAATTATATTACCCACCCATATCCAAAAATAAATAGCTGAGGAAGAGGTGCTAGGGAGCCTCCTTACTGAATGAGGATACAGTCCCAGTTGTTCATTCTTGAGCAGCTTTACCAGTATGTAAGTACAGTATTGAACCCCAACCATCACCCAGAGGTAGACCCTTTCAGGCCATATCCAGCAGGACTGCCTTGACTCAGTAGACCATTGGATATCTGAATGTTGGTTATATGGCTGACACCCAACCTGTTACAAGTGAATAGTTCCCTGGATTACAGGTAGCTGTTAGACTGTCATTAGTACAGAGACTACATTGAGACTGGATAGCAGAGACCCTGCCCTCCTACCACCCAAACCTATTAGGCTTATGTGGTGACAGTGAAATGACTAAGTAATACCTTGGCCTGGTTATGCAAATATCACAGAACTTCCTCCTGATCTCTTGAAAGGAAATTGGTGGACGCAGGATTAGGGGCAGCTTTAGCCTGCAGTCAACTATGTTCACATTTCAGATGCACCTGGGGTTGCAACAATTACTATACAGTATTACTGTTACTATACTGATGATAACTCCACTTTACAGAGTTGCATAGCCGTGTTGGAGAGGATCTGATGTTGGTTGTGGTGGGGAATAAGAAAGACCTGACAGAGGACAGGGAAGTGAATGCAGCCACAGCAAAGGAATATGCTTCCTCTATTGGAGCACCGTTTGTGGAAACATCAGCTCTGGAGAGCACAGGTTAGTTAAGTGTGGTTGGTTTGTTTTCTCCATGTTTGGCCATGTGGAGAGAATGAAGAGTGAAATGATGATTAGGAGAGCATGTGTGTGAGAGGTGGAGCAGGGAGGGGGAGGGGGGACTGAGGATGAGATAGAGAGATTGAGGGTGAGAGGCATATGAAAGTGGGGGATATGAGTTGGTGAGAAGGCAGCCAGATGGCAGAGCACAGGATGGCATGGAGTCAGTTTATTTATGGCCATCCTTAGCAGGATTAAGGTGTCTGGCAATAGTTAGATGAAATAGATAGTTTTTGCTTGATGAAACTGGGCTACACCCATGACTTGGATACTAAGTTGAGGTTGCTTGAAAATTAGTGACCTTCATTTAAAATATGAGCTAGGAATGATTCTCCATAGTTACTAGTCAGATCAACCCTTTAATCTAACTACATTTGGCCAGCTAAGCTGAAAGGGATTACAGATTTTTGCAAGGCTAGAAAAAGTGCACCATAGTATTGTAGTAACCTTCTCCAATGAAGTTAGAGGAGGTTATATAATCTCGCTTGTTTATCTGTCCACAAGATATCTTTAAAAATTTTGATTCACTTATTGACTGATAGAATGTGGTTGTGAAATAGCTTGCCTGAGTATTTATAGTAGTTGTGTTTGCTTCTTTGGAAGGCTTTGAGCATTGTATGAATTTTGGACTTGTCTCTTCTTTGTCTTTGATTCTGCCTCATTTTATACTGTCATATTCTCCCTTCTGCCATTTTTCTGGAGTCACTTGGGGTCTCTTGTGTTTCTCTTGCACTGTTCTTGCAGTGGCAGGCAGTGTGTGTATGATAAACAGACCATCATTTTTCTGACCTCTTTCCCCACCTACAGATGGACTGAGGTTGTTATTGAGTAATTCTGGTTTGTCTGACAGAACAGACCCTTCTACCGCAGGCAAGCAGTGGCTCTAGCATGACTATCCCATCCATATAATCTTGTTACTGTATTTGGTTATGTAGTTACCACCCATTTGTAAATGGTTTCCTGGGTTACAGGAAACCATTAGACATTGTGTAGTCACCTGAAGTGGAAGGAAAAGTAACAAAAGATGACAGGAAGGGTGAGAGAAAACAAGGAGAGAGAGAAGGACAGGAGAAGAAAAAGAATGATAAAGTTCTATCTATCTATCTATTGCCAGATGCCATAATCCCATAAGGGGTGGCCATTTGACTTTGAGTTATTTGTTTTACAGGGAGGGGCACTAACCCTCCACCAACCCACTTGCTGACACGTAGGGAGCATGTATGGTTTGGTTATATGGTTACCACCCAGCGTTGTAAATGGTTTCCTGGCTTACAAGAAACCATTTGGCTTGTCACTCAATGTAAAGCCACCTGTAAAGGAAAGAAAAGCAATAAGAAGTGACAGGAAAGATGGGAGAAATAGGAAGAGAGGAGGGGAAAAGAATGATAAAGGCTAAGGAAGAAGTAGGCAGCACTACATCAAGTGAGTGGATGATGGTCGCCACCACCACTACCACTATGATAAAGTTGAAGGAAGAAATTGGCAGTGCAGTATCAAAGAAAGGAAAAAAATATGATAGAGAGAGAACTTAATAATCCTATACTTTGTGAAATGGGCCACACACTCACCCAGCATTCAAGCCCCTGTAATCCTGACTCCACCTCACAGATGCAACTTATGCACATAATAATTATAACCTTATCAGATAAAGTCAGTGCATCAACTATCAGGTTAAAAGGGGAGGGCCAAACCCTTGTCATGCACTCCTTTGTACAGAATTCATGCAGCCAGCTCTGTCCCTTTTCAGTTCCCTAACCTTGTCAGCTTCCATACCTCCTTTTCTCACACATTCGCTCACCATATCTATCTGCCTTCTTGACCTACCATGCCTCCTTCCACCATCAAACTCACTTACATGTACCATCTTCTCCACTCTGTTTATACCTATTCCCTCCGTATGACTGTATTGTCAAAGAATGATCTGTTCAACTCTGCAGTCCAGCGTGTTCCTTACGCTTCATCTTTCATGGTCATATTATTCTTAAATACTCACTGCAAATAAGCAATTACTTAAACTTGTGGTGTACTTATTTTTTGTTCATCAGGTGTACAAGAAGTGTTCAACATTATAGCAGCAGAGATGGTCAAGAGAGCCGATAGTGATGCCAACTCCAGTCTCAGAGTCTACTCCCCAGATGTAAGTACAGTACACAACAAATATTAGGCAGTTACAAATGAGGTGTTCATCAGTAGAAGATGGTTTTTACATGAAATGCAAATGGGAGAAAAAACACATTCAAAGTCTGGCAAGCTTTCTACCACCATACTGACAGAACTGGTGGGTGGATATCATTTGAAAGCCACATACTCTTGGAAAGCACACTCCACAGTCTTTCCATTGTGTTTTTCTCCCATTTCATATATTGGCATGAAACCACCACCTAATGCTGAATGCCTTTTATGGACTAATTGAGTTGCTTATTTGATAATTTCTTGTGTAGGTGGGGGCACTCACTCTCCACTCACTCAATGTAGTGCTGCTCACAAGTGACTGCCCTTTCATCTCTTCCTTCCTTCGTTCTCTAATGTTAGGGTTGGGACAATTAATTGGCGGGAAATCAGTAATCGGCCTAATCGACCACTTTGCCAAATAATCTGTAATTGGCCTTTTGACTGATTAATCAGGGCCAATTAGTTGAAAAAGCTTATTTCTGTCTTTTATACCAACCTCCATAAAGGATTAATGTCAGTGTGTGAGTATGGTGATGTTACCAAAACTCTGATACCCTCTGCAAAGCATTTATTTCAAGCAAGTTCACTGAAAGCAGTGATGAGAAATAGGGAGATGAGTGTGGAAGTTAAGAAGTCACTGCATGATAGTATTGTGATCCCTACCCTGACGAATGGAAGCGAGGTGTGGACCTTGCTAGAGAGGAACAAGTCAAGAGTGAGAGCAGTGGAAATGAGTTACCTGAGAGAAGTATGTGGAGTGACATGGAGGGACAGGTTGACGAATGAAGAAGTGAAGGAACATTGTGGGGTGGATGTAGATGTGATAGAGATAATTAGGAGAAATACACTGAGGTGGTTTGGACATGTGGAGAGAATGGAGAATGAAAGACTGACTAAGAGGGTATATGCAGGTGGGGTGGAGGGAGGAAGAGGGAAGGGAAGACCATGGTTGAGGTGGAGGGATGGAGCTGAGAGGTGTATGAGGGAGGGGGGGTGAGTTGGGCAGTCAAATGGTGGGTGACAGCAACTTGGAGGTGTTTTGTCTGCGGCCACCATCTGCGGGATTAGGGCATCCGGCTACAGATAGATAGAAGTTCATAATTATACAAATGTATACAGTAATCCCTTTAAGACCCGGATGCCCAAGTCCCGGACATTTTGGACTCGAGTTCTTGGACACCAAAAGTGGCCAAAAAACGTAAAAATGCAAAAAAAAGAAAAGAAAAGAAAAACATTGTGTTCATCCCTCCTTTAAATTTACCGCATGGTGACGAACAGCTGTGTTTTCATGCGTAGTTCCTTTGACATTTGCTAGAGCGCCATTGCATCCTCCCCAGTACCCGTCTACGTACCGTCATCACTGCACACTCGTCGCCATGGCTGCCCACGTGCTCACTCTTGTGAATAAACAGTGAATAAACTCCATTACCTTGGCACTAAACCACATAGGAATTTACAGTATTGTGCAGCGTTAAGAAATTAGAATTCAGAGTGCAGAGTGCAACACTGGCGTGACGCAAGTAAGAACAGAATGTGCAGTGTTAAACAGTTATAATTCACAGTGCTAAGGATTAAGTGCAGTGTAACACTGGATCACTGTACATGCGTCAAGTGCACCTTCGCCATTGTCAGAGCCATAGAGGATGAGGGTTAATCTTTGCGACGGCCATGGACATGTTGCAGTACCCTGTACACTGCTAAGTATTTTCCATACTCCTGATTTCTCATTCACCGGTTCCTTTTCATTTATTTCGTGGTTTCTGTCCCTTGTTTGTGTGCTTACCTTACCGAAGTGCCATGCCCCTGCAGACGTTGGCGACCATGGTAAGCCACACCTCTCTATCTTCTGTCATTTGCAGCAGTTGTCGAGCCGTGTATCCTCCCCTCGCTGTTCTTACTATTCCATCCATATACTTCTCTCTTTGCCTGCTTCTTGCTCTACTACCTGGGACTCTTCCCGTTAAACTCAGGTTCTCTATCTTTCCTCTTCTCATAACATGTCCTAAAAATCTCATCTGTCTTCCTCTCACGTGTGCCAGTAATTCTCTTCTGACATCCATTCTCCTTAACACTTCTTCATTTGATGTTCTCTCTGTCCAAGAAATTTTCAAAAGCCTTCACCAGCACCACATTTCAAAAGCTTCCAACTTTATCTCCATCTTTTTACTAATAGTCCAAGCTTCACATCCATATAACAACACAGACCAGACATAAGTTTTAACTGCTTTTCTTCTTGTTCGTATTGAAAGGTGTCTGTTACTTAGTATATTTCTCATCTTCTGAAATGCCTTCTTCGCATCTAATATTCTTCTTTTAATTTCTTCGTTACATCTACCATCTTCTGTAATGTAGCTTCCCAGGTAGCAAAATCTTCTCACCTGCTTAATCATCTTATCATTCACTCTTACACTGCACCTAGGGACTTGTGCCTTCTTACTAACTACCATCACTTCCGTTTTATCCACATTAATTGTCAGACCTTTTTCTTCACTCGTTTCCTTCACCACTGTCAAAATATCTTGAAGTTTCTCCTTAGTGTCAGCAATCAGTACCGTATCATCTGCGTATCTAATATTATTTATATTTTGTCCTCCAATATTAAATCCTTCTCGTCCTTCAGCTGATCTCATTATCATCTCGCTGTACAGGGAGAACAGATCTGGAGATAGAACGCACGCCCTGTCTTACTCCTCTTCTTATATCTATCCAATCACTCTGATCTGCTCCCACTCTTACTGTCACTTTCTGATTCCAGTATAGCTCGTATATAATTCTTAAGTCTTTTCCATCTACTCCAATACTTTTCAATATATCAATTAAATCATCATGTCTGACTTGGTCAAATGCTTTCTCATAATCTATAAAACACAAATACATATCTCTCTGCATCTCTATACTTCTCTCACTTAACATCCTTAATATAAATACAGCATTTCTTGTTCCTTTTCCTTCAATAAAACCATACTGCTCTTCTGCTATCTCATGCTTTATCTTTGCTTTAATTATCTCTAGCACAATCCTTAAGATTACTCTGACTATTTGACTTATTATACTTATAGTTCTATGTTTATTGCACTCTAGAGTTCCCGGTTTCTTTGGTGTAGTTAAAAATATTGACTTACACATATCGTCACTGAGTTCTCCACTGTTGTATATCTTATTTGCAATGCTGGTTATCTTTCTAATACTAAACTTTCCCTGAGCACGCAACATCTCCACTGCCACACCATCTTCTCCAACTGCCGTTCCTGCCTTTATTTTTCTAATTGCTTTCTCTACTTCATCCTCACCAATAGCAGGGCCAGTCATTTCTACATCAAGCTGTAACTGCTCCGCTGTGTCATCCCTGAACAATTCTTCGATATACTCCTTCCATCTGTCGAGTACTGTACTTCCTTCTTTTCCATTGCTATCTCACCATTCTTCTTCATTATTGCTTCAACTGTACGTAACCTTCCTCTTCCAGTAAGTTTTTTCACTCTTTCATACATCATTTGTGTATCCCTATTTGCCAAATCTTCTTTTTCATCACACTGTTCGTTTATCCAATTTTCTTTTGCAGCAGGTGTGCATAGGGTCTTAAATAGGTGCTGTGCATGTCCGGTAGGGAGTTATTTAGGTGCCTTTCAAAGTTAGGTTGGGTTGGGGTCTATAAGTACTCATACCTGGTCGGGGCATTTTTCCCAAGTCCCGGACATGCCTTTGGCTCTATTACACCTGATCTTGGAGGGATTACTGTATTAGTTTGTATACTGTCATTTCTAGTAGCATCTAGGATCACCACAAGAACAAGAAAAATGGTAAATTCTAACAAAATACATCCAGGATGCACAGAATGAGAAGTTGCAACAAAGCAAAACTAGACTATAGAAGAGTGGCAAATGACTAAAACTATTTGCTCTCCATACAGATGGCAGTTGGGCGGTAAACAGTCGAAAATAACATTAGGGTGATGTCTTTAACTTTTTGCTACCACTAATTTCATGAAGAATAATCATGTTTAAAATTTCTTAATAATCGGCCAATTATTGACTACTGATTAATCGTTTCGTTTCGTTTTTGAAGGCTGCAACATGCTTGCATGCGTCGGCCTTTTTGGATTGGAGCGTGTAGCATTTATGACCGGATGCCCTTCCTGATGTCTACCAATGACCCTTGGGTGGATTCGATCCTCCGACCCTATGGCCAGAGCGGAGCGCTCTAACCCACTGAGCCACGGCTGCTACGTAATCGGCAAAATTACTTATTGGCCCAACCCCATCTTAAGTCCTTTTCTTCTTTCTTTCCTCTTCCTTCTGTCTGTGGGTGACTCTACGCTGAGTGACAAGCCAAATAGTTTCCTAAAAAAAGTATCCAAACAACTTTGTGGAACAAACTTAAAAATCAGCATTGTGATCTGAAACACTACTGAGACCTTGTGACACATGTTAGTATCCCTGAAGATCCCAGTTGCCATGTGACATTTATGTTATGTTTCATAGGCATTTCCTACAGTTGTAATGCATCAATGCTCTATATAATACTTGTGTATTACAGTGTTATTGTAGAGGTGAACATATGATTGCATAACTATCTACCCCCAAGTGAGGATACTTTTTTGAGGTACTGTAGATCATGAAACTATTTATTATGCTGGTTTGTAACCATATAACCAAGCTATGATGCTTGGTGGTTTAGTGGGTAATTAAGGTGCTCCAACTGGTTTGACCCTGTGTCGGTTTATATCCAAGGGATGGTTGGGGTTTATTGCTCATGTACTGCCACTTAGCAATGAGTGAGGCTGGTCACTCTCATCTTAAATGTCAGAACCAACTTGCCTAGCCCCGGGCTCCTACGCTCCTTATGGGGCAACACAGGATTAGATGATGATGGTAATTTCTTCACTGATTACACACAATTCAAATTCATGTGTTTATGAGCAACATGCCAAGTAAAGTGCAGTTGTATGTAATTATTTGTGTGTTTTTCAGGGTAACAGTCCAAGGAGTCGTAGTCCCTCACAGAATAACGTCCAGGTGAACCAAACTCCACAGGCAACGGGGCAGCGGGGTGGATGCTGCTGACCATGACTAGTTAAGGCAGGACATATATAGGTTTTATAGTATAGTACTTACAAACTGTTTGCTTTAACGTGGCCTACAGTTGCCATCTTTCTATGTTGAAATGCTCAAATTTATTAATAGATCAACAGTAGAAAATGATGCTAGTCACAAAACAGTGCTATGGAATTTGTGTATTCATAGCACTGTCTGTTTTTTTTTTTTTTTCCTGCCATTAAATTATGTGAAATGAGCTGCAGATAAATGAAAATCTTGGCCAAGTTAAGGCAGTACTTCTGTGGGTTGTACTGTAGCTAGGAGGCTTATGCTTGAACCTTAATATTGCAAAGTGGACTGCAAGATAACACCATCCACTCACTCAGTATAGTATAGTGCTGTCTTGAGAGTACTCTGATTGACAAGCTAAATGGTTTCCTTCAACCCAAGAAACCAAGTACTACATTGAGTGGTAACCTTATAACCAAATTGTGCCTGGTGGTCCAATGAGTTAAGGTGCTCCAGTTGGATGATGCCTGTAATGATTTACATCCAAGGGTTGGTTGGGGTTTAGTGTTCTTATGATGCCAGACAGATCCCATTGTGGCAGGTCAGTCACCCTCACCACAAATGTTGGGACTAAGCCTAGCCTGAGGGTCCTATACTCCTGATGGTGCTAAAAGGATTTGATGATAGATATATGCGTAAGTATAAATGCAAGTTCTTGTTTTATTGATCGCCATTTATGGAACACAGTGGTGACAAGTAGGTATGGTTAGCCTGCATTCCACATCAGAGTGCAGTTATCATCTATATAGGAAGATCCAGACAACTTCCATATTCACCACGTGGTTCAGAAACTCATCAAGACATGTGAGCCTGCATTCCACTTCACAATTTATGATTTAAGCATATGGCCTCATCACACTTGTATGGTTGTATTCTTATCACCTTAGGATACACTCTAGCACCTCTTTCATAACTCCTTCTCTACAGTGATAGTACTAAAATATGTAGCTAAGTATGTTGTTAAATATGTAGCTTAATCCAGTATGTAGCTAACTATGTAAATACTATGTGCCATACTGAAACCAGCTTTGTTATTCTGATTCAGGTAGTTTAATGTATAACTTTGCACAATAATGTCTTTTACCATAACTACTCCATCTGTGATTATGTGTACCAGGAATACCTATATATATATTTTTTTAATGGACACAAGGAGGTAAGTTTTTTTTACCTGTGAATACTTTAGACTTAGATCAGATATGTGCTGCTGCTGCTGCCCCGCATTTGTAAACGTTATTTTCTGCATTCAGATTAGGATTGGAGACCTATCCGTGACTTGAACTTATGAAGGTTTGAAAATTAGACTATAACTATTTTGAGAAGCTTAAATTCCACAAGTATAGTAGAAGATTGTAACCACTGCAGTAATCCCTCATCCTTCACGTGTCTTATATTGATGC